>PDGT01000057.1:403814-442124 GCA_003671415.1 Megathymus violae
TAACAAGTGAAGCGGCCCCGGGAGCAACAGTCTGCCGCAGCCCGGCCACGCGGGCTCACACGCCACAACAAGTGTTGCGTCACGGACCGGATTGCTTTACTCGCGTAAGTAAACCCTTACGGATTTCTTTACTTACCTTTCAGTTTGGCTAGGGAGCCCTCTAAGCTGCGGAGCGTCTCCTACCGTACGCGTTCCAAGTGGCCCGCGCACTACGACGACGCCGTTCCGCACGCCCAGCGCCGCCCGCCGTTTAGATATTCGGTTTGATGGATGTCAGTCCTTAATATATCGGCTTACCTGTTGCACGTCAAGATGTTTAACTGTTTTTGTCACTTACCCACATCTTTTTATAAAACTGAAGTGGCCCTTGGTGTTTTTTGGTGTGCATATAGGTTTCACTAACGAGATGACGGAATGCACGTTAGTTCGGTTGAGCAATGTATTTATATTTATTTGTCTTCTTAGCAATTTATATTTCCAGGATTAGGTGCTTTACCGCTTTAATGTCTTTTCACATATTAATTCATTATGATTATAACTGCAGTCTACAATTAATTCACTACTGGGCATTGATATTTTCTCACAGTAGACGTGGTTAAGCCTATTGATTTTTTTTACTTTTTGCTTAATATTCTACAAAATTTTTCCTAATAAATAATTAACACTTATTTAAGTTGTATTAAAACAAAATATTATAGCCACATGAAAAAATTACATTTATAACATATGTTAACATTTGTTCTATTTTGTAGTCACACATAGGGTCATAATATTTAGTTACTTATTTAGTTTAAATCTTTCTCGTATTATATTGTGATACTTTAAAAAAATTGCTATGTTGTTGCATAGAAATAATTTTTCATCTACTAAACATTAATCTTTAAAATAACGAAATTCTGTCTCTGTGTCTTCATTTTAAACAAAAATCCTTCGTGTTCGTTATGTTAGTGATTGCAGGTTATCATTTAATTTAGCTACGGATTTCAGTGCAGCCTATGTTATAGTGAAACCAATCGAGTGTGATTGTGCATCAATTTTATCCAGTACCTGAATTTTACTTGCTTGTTACTTGTATCCATATTACTAAACTGGATAAGCTTGAAGCTACGCATTCCTTTCCTTCTACGTGTGCTTATATGGAATCTGTGTACAAGAACATGAAATAGCTTTTATGCGTAGCAAGGTAAACTGACTAAGGATGCTGCTATATGACGTGAATGAGCTCGAATGCTCAGTAATCTCAATAATGACCCTGTAGAATGAAGTAATTTACCGCTCCACCTGCGACACCTTAAACTCCATTCTTCGATAACATATTTTGAAGACCTTTCATTTTAAGAGATTACTAGAATATTGGTGAGTTACTCTTATTTACATAGGTTTAGTATCTTATATATAGAAGGACATCTTATATAGACGAACAGTTTTTGTCGCTTAGACTCGCATATCATTTGATTAATTGATTGATATGTTAGTGTATAAATTGGGCACTACTTTAAAAAAAAATTTAATTAAAAAAAAATAGCTTCTACGAAACGTGGTAGGCTTTAGCATAGGGACAGAATACAATAGACGAATTGAAAAATTCCCTTTCAATTTGTATCACAAACATAATAATTTCAATACAACATTTTTGAAGTGAAACTTCTTTAGGCGCGCCATGTGAGGGAAAACATTACGATTTTTGTAACGAAAATCGGATACACTGGGCCGTTACGTTACAATAATATTTTTCGTGACGCGAAGAATGTCTGAGTGTGTAGGTATTTATGTAGGTATGTGTTTTAAGAATATATTTTGTCCTTGTATTTGGTTTATTGTTGAGCTCAACAACCTGTTTGGGTTATCAGGCGTTTTATAAATTCATGTTAATCCCACACACCTAAACTATCCCGGCGATGTTAAAGAAAAGCCGCATGAAAATAATTGAAGTACTTTTTATCAAGAGTTTTGTAAATTTTTTCATCTATACCCTAACCTAAACATTCCACACGTCTCATTGCGTTATAAATACCGCATGACTTGTTTAAAATTGGTAACAATAATGATCAATAAACCTTACAATTATCTCAATTCTGGTATTCTGCTTTCATCACATTCCTCGGAATTTAGTTTTCTGAAAGTTTCACTTCTACCGCATGTGACCCGCCCCGTACACATACTTTTTTCACATTTATGACTGTACCCGTGTCCATTTTATTAAACAACGTTCATCAACTCAACCTTTTTATTTGCTAAACAAAGATTACAATTGAAAGAATAAAAAGTAAGTTTTCTTATATAAATGGGATTGGCACAATTTAACTGAAGATTATAGATTATGAAGATTTCTTCTGATAAACACTTTTTGCACAGTAAACTTGGCTACCACACCGAACTCCAATAACTATGGCACACTGCTTGGCACGTTTTTCCTCTTGAAATTTTGGCAGACCGGGAACATTCGTCTATATGCTATACTACTTTTAATAGCTTCGGTGTGGTCCATGAAAGATAAAAATGTTATTTCGAAAAGAAATGATACTCACGTTTTAATACTTCAGTGTGTCGTAAACCTGTGCCAGCGCAGTCAACTCATCCAAAAAAGTCAATGCTGTTAAATTATTATTAAAAACAAATCTACACTGGTCAACGATAAACAGCAATTCATTTTATGTATATGTAGCTGTGAAAATAATTATCCACTGTATAAATATAAATAAATCATTATATACTAAAACTTTGTTCTTTCGGCCATTTCTTTCATAACTTGCGCGGCAAACTCGTGACAAATGAACACTAGGGTTACCCTCGAGGGGCCTCGGTAAATCCCCACGTGCAGCGTCGGCGACGCCGGCGTTTTTCCTTCGATATAATTCTGCGTCGCGGAATTTAGTGACAGTAAACACTTGCTTCGAGAACACGCACGTGTCATGGAAGTTATCAGTGTTTTGCATTACGTACGCCTCCAGCAATTGCCGAATTGTCGAGCCGATAGAATGCCTGATTAGTTTACATCTCGCGAATATACTCTGATACTACGAGTACACTTCACGTCTGGTGAAAACACCAACGAAGCGTTCCGTACGTACCTTGTACCCTCATTCTCGTTAATGGAACCCCATAACGATGTTGTGTGTGTACGATTTTTAATGTTGAATAAGACGTCTTTAAGTACTTCAGTGTAGACCCACGCAGAAGCACCAATTATGCAGCTCTATACTTCGATATCAGACATTACTGTGCTTTGAGATTGGTTAATTCAGTGGAAATGCAACAATATTATCACAAACGACGACGACATGATTGCAGTCGATGGCGGTTTGCAACGCTAATAAGTTATCCTTGGATGAATTGTTATATACACGAATTGAATTATTGCACCACGTCACTATAGCGGTGCTAGATTGTTTAAATTTAATAGTAATAAATAAATTTTACATTGGATGAGACGTGATGGGTCAGTACAGTGGCTGGTACGTTCATTCGCCCATGAAGTTTTTTTATGGAGTGAGATTTAAATACGTATTTATCAGTGTAATGGATATTGTGGATTACTTAAAAGGGCGTATGATTAACGCTTTTCGTGAAGTGACACAACTACAGGTACTTTAAACTCTTAAAAGCAATAATTTAAAAGGTGCTCGTGTGTATTCACAATTGAGGTGGTCGTTTTGCCCAATTGTTAAAAGTACATCTGAAGCACAGAAAGACCGTTGTAAGTAAAAATATGAATATTTAAGCATCATTAATACAAACGCAAATAGTTGTCACACACAGATACAGTTACAGTGTTCAAAACAAACATACAAATTACCTTGTACAAAAAGATTTAAGCTAATTTCCGTCATACTAATACTTCATTAGTCTGTTCAGACATTCAACATAAAGTTACAATTGGAAAGTTTTATGAGGCAGATGAAGACATTATTTATTTCATGGATCCGGTCTGGTTTAAAACCACCCGAGAGAGTTGTGTGGGGAACGCATCTATCATGCATAATAAAAAGCCTTGTAAGAGTATAAATTTCATATGAGTTATTAAGGAAGATGCTCCTACTTAACAACCACAAGCTGCGGCTTGCATTAAAACTAATTTTGCGCTAGAGAAATTAAAATTAAACAAATTTAATTTTTAATAATCTTTCATTCATCCGTTTTTTCCTCCCATGGGATCTATTTAGTAAGGAAGTTGTAATTATGTTGATCTGTATACGTTATAAATTCAAAATAATATTCGGCATGTGTTGCATAGATATCTACCTCAAATACTTTTATTTTGGAAATCTTTTTTTGTCCAAGTATCAAGTTAAAAGTACTGAACGCATTTTGACGCTTATGCATGATGTCTATAAATCTACATGTTTAGAACTGCGTCATGTTATATTAAAGTGTAATAAATAAAATATTTGATGGTTAGTGGCACATCCTAACCTAGTTTTTAATGAAGAGTCGTATTTAATGTATTTAATTGCAGCCGGGATAGTTCGTGTTTAACGTAATATAGAACAGAATTATGATTTCACAAATCATGTCATGCATATCAGTCATTTGCGAGAATTATCATAAAGGCATATTGAAAAGGTTTAATGATATTAAAATATGAATTATGAGCACATTAATGAGCATATTATTCGTTTTATATAGGAGTAAAAATAGCACTTATTTCCTTTTTCATTTCATCTGTTTATAACCAAACATGTATCATATAAAATGTAATATGTATGTATACTAAGTGATTTATATTTAATTATTTATGAATTTATAATTATAAATAACAATACGCTTTAATTATTTTATATTTAACTTTTATTGTTGAATTAGTTACAGACATGTATGTAACGACTCGTTTTGTATACTATATCTACTTTCTCTTACATGCCTGCTTTCACGTACATATAATGAGGGTTTTTAAAATAAACAAAAGTAGAGTTAAAGTTATGTTGATCTGTATACAGACAAAAATATTAAAGGGACAAAAATAGCGGCTTTTGTTTACGACGAGTTTTAACATATTAAACGTTTGCAAAGCAAAGAGAATTTCCGTGACATAGTCAATTTAATCTGGAATAGAAAGACGAGTAAGTAGTTGATTACTTTTTAAAATAGGACTTTATTTTACCAGTAAGAATTACACGTCGTTGTTGAATATAGATTTTATTTACAACCTAGTAAGTGTATTTGTTTACAATTTTATATCATATTTACGCCTTTTAATTTCATAGCAAAACTTTACAACCCATACTGTCCCGTATCTGGGCTGGGGTTCACTCTCTCAATTAGAGAGGTTAAGGCCATAATCTATCTACCTCGCTGATTTATAGACATAATATTTATTATAATTTGTCACACACACACATACTAGTTCTAACTAGGGAAAACGCGTTCTATCTAAAAACTGGTTTCAACTGTAACATATGTATATTTAATCGTAAATACAAACAAACGTAAATTGCTTTTTTAAGCTACCTATTGGATTTCAATACAGTTTTTCGTTTACGCGAATACTAAATTCAGACAAATCTCAATATTACGAGTATTTCATGTAAAGTCAAGTGTAATTACCAAAACTCAGTTAATGTTTATCATCAGCAATCCTTAAGTTTAAGAACATTGGTAACTACCAAACTTACCAAACTGCAAAACTTAGCAACATACTGAAAATTTAGAGAATTCAGTGCAATTTGCAAGATGATTTAGATCTAAATTATTTGATGTACTAAAAATTTTCAATAAAATTACAGAATGTAAAGACTTATAAAGACGCGTTCTTTACTTAAATGAGATCAATTGGTGTCCATTTATCGGAGTCGTTCTACAAATCCTTTTTAGTCTACGGTAACATCTGCTGACAAAATGAGCTTTTCTATCTACAATATGGTTATTAACGAGATGGAGGCCCCTGATACATTGATGATAATTTAAGTTTGAGTGCTTTTTCTCTCATAAAACCGTCTAAACATTTTTGTTTTATTACAAATTGCCTTTTTATACTTTCGATTACATCAATAAATTAAAAAATTCAAGAATTGGATATTTCTTATTTTCAAATCGAGCCGGCTACTAACACGTTATTAGATATTAACAAAGTCCTCTTTTAATTAAATTTGCGTTTGTTTATAACTCTTGCGTTTTCTAACTTTCAGGTGTCCATTTTTTTACTTGGAAAGTGAATGATTATTTGGTGATCACGAAATAAAATTACCGTTCTTTTTGGTCAATTTCGATTAAAGATTTGAATAAAAATTTAGTATAGTGAATGAGTAACGTAACATTTGTTTCTAGTTTTGATTATAAGAAAGTGTTAAAGTAACATTCCATAAAATATTTCCATATAAATATGTAGAAGAACATTGTAAACATCCTAGGTTTTGTAAATCGCGTAGCATAACGTAGCGTAATATAGCAAAGCAGTAAACAGAGGCAAGATATTTGTAAGGTTAAGGGGTTGTTAGTCTTAGTTGTTGGCTTGTAGCTGTAACTCAGTGCAGCATATTGCTAATGTCCGCGGGCCTGGCAATAAAAAGATAAGGCGACGTCTACGACAATAAATTCGGCTTATCGTTACAAGCTATTGCCATCTGATAAATATGCGAAAATTTTCACCTTTAAATTCCTTAAAACTTCACTATTCTACATTATTGTTACTGAGGATCAGTTTTATTAAGTTGGCATCTTTGTTTAGTGTATACAATGTATTTTTTGTACGTTATACGACACATTTTGGAGAAACGTATAAACTTTTTATTTTTTATAATTTACGTATAATCAAAGATATTCCACAATTATAAGTAATAGACTATCTCTAACTGGTACTTGCATGAGAAATTATATATTATATAATCTGTATATTGAATATTTTTAGGAACTTTTATCTAGGAACAATTTATTATCGATGTAGAGGTCTGTGTCCCATGTTTTTTGCCTATCTGTCTGTCTGTACACGTATAATACTATGACTATTGAATAGACTTAGATGATTTCTGGCGTATTTGTAACTTATATTGCGCAACTAATCCTGAGTTTGTAACTACCCAATGAAACCCAGATTCGAAGAGTCATCAAATATATTACGAGCACGATAAGCTCAATGCGGCACATACGTTTAAGTGTAGGGTCGTGAATATATGGCATCTCTGTTTCCAGTTCGCAGTGTGATATTCTCCTGGTGAATATAACCTAAAGGGCGGAGGCGGCGCCGTTAATACGGAGTTATAGTCAGGAGTTGCACGTGTTGACGATTCGTTGTTTTCTCGGCTCTGCAGCGCGCAGCGATAAAACAATGGCCAGCGTCAATAGTCTGTATACTAATACCGTCCAATGTAACGGAGGATGAATAGATGGTGTAGTGTGTACAGTTTTTTGGTAGCGACGTTAAAATAACCAAACCCAACGAGTGCAGTTTGAACACTAATTTTTTAACTTAAAGTAAAAATACTTATCGTAAATGTAAGCATGATATGTACTTACATACTGCGGAAGTACAGTTTTGCTTTCGGTATAGTCTAGATATCTAAAGACTCGTGTACGGCGTAATAGCCCGTACATCCTGCCCACTGAAAAAGGGAAAACCAATCCAAATTAAAGATACTAATAAATCTTGTAGATACTCGTACAACTATAGTTCAGCCAGTAGTATGTACGGTTACGAGCCAGTGTTATGTAAGTTATTAGAATTAAAAATAATAAATTAAATGTAAATGTTATAAAATGATTTTACATTTTACAAGGTGAAAATGACAATGAATCTTAAAATTACTAAATTGTCGTATAATAAAATGTCCCGTGCGTTTGATAACTCGTCAACTACGCTCACTATTGATGTATTTTGTGATATTATCACTTGTTATTTTCACTATCACTGCCCGGAATATTAAGTCTGACCGCTCGTGGAATGGCCATCGTTCTGGTCGCAGTAGATTTGTCTATATTAGCGCACGATTTACTTAAAACTTTAGGCACTTTACTAACATTCGACTGAACCGACACTGAGCGCAACTGTTAAAGTACGATATGTTATAAGTTAACCGTGCCGGAGATATGTATAATGAACCTAAAAAATCTGTTGGCCTAATGGTCAGCTGGCAGAGAATGCTTTTAGCATTAAGCTCGCCATTTGTACCGTAATATTTAGTATTGTGGTCAATAAAGATTAAATAAAATAAAATAAAATAAAAAAATTAAAAATATCATAGTTATAAAATTAATAATACGGTTTCGACGTTTGGGGCGCCTCGAGGTCTGTACATCCCTCCTGATAGCACCAGATGTAATTCTTATCGGTAATGACGTGATCTACCTTACTGACAGGTACCTGTGTGTTTTCCTTGACAGTTTAATAATGGGCCTTTTAAATTCACCGCTTTTTATCCTCACGCTAACTAAGCGGACATGTCCATCCTTACCGGGATGTACTGTGGTCACTCTACCAAGCAACCATTTCCCGGGAGGTAGGTTGTTCTCCTTGATGACCACGATTTCATCAACCTCAATTTTGTTATGTGAAGTTCTCCATTTTGATCTTAACTGCAATTGTTGCAAATAATCCGATGACCAACATTTCCATATCTGCTTGTTCATTGCCTGTACCATACGCCACCTGGTCGATAAATTAATGTCTAGAGGATCAGGTTGCGATCGTGATATCAATGATCCACCTACTAAAAAATGACCTGGCGTTAGCTACTCATCATCTGGGTTTTCAGTTAATGCGATTAAGTGTCGTGAGTTCAGGCAAGCTTCAATCTGGTGAAGTAATGTGTTGAACTCTTCGTAAGTAAGTCTCTGTTTACCCACTACTCTACGCAGATGATATTTTAAACGTTTAACAGCTGCCTCCCATAGACCATCTGCTGAGGGCTATGCTGGAGCATTGAATACCCACTGTATGTTATACGGATCTCCTTGAAAAAGGTCTCATTCATAGTCTCTAAGATTTCTTGGTACTCTGTCTTTAGAAGCCGATTCGCTCTGATAAAATTGTCACTGTACCATTGTCACTGTACATGTGACTTGGTGTTTCACGTCGAGCATAGAATTGACGAAATGCCGCCAGGAAACCTATAATGCTGAGATCTAACGCTAGTTCTAAATGAACGGCTTTAGTTGATAGGCACACGAAGACAGCAACGTATCCTTTAACTGTCTTCATACCACGGCCCTTATTGGCCTTATGTCGAAATGACCAGTAAAATCGACTCCCGTATGTGGAAATGCTCGTAAGGGATGCGAAATGCTCGTGGCTCGGGTATGTCTGCCATGAGCTGTGAGCTCCTCTCAATATTGAATCGTCTACACTTAACACGCTTTCGCAACTTTCTTTTAACTGTACGAAGGCCACGTATTATCCAAAACCTTTGACGTACGTATGATAAGGTTACACTGGGCCCTCCGTGAAGCACGATAAAATGAGCCTGATCAATAAGGAGTTCGGTCAAACCACTGTGACTGGGGATAATAGTCGAATATTTAACCGACTAATGTAAAAGCTCGAGTTATTGAGCCGGCCACCGACCTTCAGAAGTCCATTATTCCCGTCAATGTAAGGATTAAAACATAATAACTTACTATGTTTTGTTAAAGCTTTCCCCTTTTTTAACCTACCGATATCGTCTTGAAATTCAATACGCTGTACTGTCATAATAATGAAGTTATAAGAATTATGTATTTTGCTTAGTGACAAATACGTTGCAACGTGCTTTATTTGTTGCGAAGCAACTTGATGTAACGCGAGATCCAACCTACTGTTGTAACTATGCGCCTCAAGGAACTGTGTTCGTTTAATAATTTAATTACAAATAAATTGTTATCGTATAAGGCTACGTTTACATTTGACTTCTTTTTATCAATTGTATTATTATCACTCTGACTTAACGTGGTGCCAACGAGAGGAAGGAACAACATTAATTATTTAATGAACCTTGTTAGTCACGAACGGTTTCCATTTGTTAGCATTTCCGTGTATCCATCCGAGGACCACCATGGAATCAGTTTGTTGGGATATATCTCTATCACCCTTTTTAATAGTTGCGATAAAAGGAGAGCACCGCACAGTTCAAGTCGTGGCAAGTTATTTTTTAAAGGAGTTAATTTAGTTTTCGCCGTTAGCAACTTTGATGTATAAACGCCCTTATTATCTCAAGTGACAACATATATACAACATGTATACGCCCGCTCCGAAGCTTCACAAAAGCCGTGAAATTCATAATATTTTAACATGATAACTAGTTTACGTTATTTATCTCAGGGATTTTATAGAGTTCTCTAGATTGTGATGTGCAAAATCTAGGGCGAAGCGCGTGCGTCGCGACCGAGTATCCTTTAGCGCGCGTTTTAACCTTATTCGCTCTGCGGTCCTCAACTCACTGTCCTGCGCGGATCTATCAATCTACCTCGACGGTTGTTTCCCGCTAAGCGGCGTTTTTAAACTTATTACAGAATTTAACGTTACAATATTTATTATTTCCTATGTAACGCGGAATCTCTGTTGAATTTAAGTTTTGAAAATCAGATTTTAGCTTTCTCCATTCTTTATTAATAACGTCTGATACTTTATTGTTCCACGAAATACTTTTATCTGACCATGTCGCCTAAAATAACAATTTAGCTCTAACAGTAAGAGGCAATAACCAACCTAAGGGAGCAAATATTTTTGATATGTATGATAATAATTGCCGTTTGGTCAGCGCTTCATCGTTTTGGAACTTTTCAAATTTCTTTTGAAACGGAAATGTGTCAGATTTAGGATTGCAACGTATTCCAAAGGTTTTTCGCGACTCGGAATATTTAAAGTCAAGTGGGATATCAACCTGATCAGCTGAGAGATCCTGGATGAGTTCAGGAGCGTTACTTGACCACTTTCGTATGTTCATACCGGCTTCTTTCAGCATATGATTTGTAGTTGTAGGTTTTTAGCGTCACCAATCGTCACATTACCTTCTAGTAGATCATCTGTGTAAAAGGAATTTTTTAACTCTTGCGCTGCCATTGGGAACATGTTAGCATCATCGGTAGCTCACCGTTGTAACGTTTGCATGGCAAGATACGGAGCAGCTTTCGTCCCGTAGGTAACGGTAGTGAGCTGCTAATCAACTGAAGGATCCCAAGGGGAAACTCTCCATACTATACTTTGTAAATGCTGATCACTCTCTCTAACCAGAATCTGTCGGAACATATTCTCAATGTCTGTAGTTATGACATGCCTGTGTTGACGCCATTTGATGATAAGGCTAGATAGGTCCTTTTGTAAGTTTGGATCACGCTCCATCAAATCGTTAAGGCTGTAACCTGAAGACGTCTTTGATGATGCATTGAAGACTGTACGTAAGTTAGTAGTTGATGATTCAGATTTTATGACACCGTGATGAGGGAGATAGCTTGATATTGTACTAGAATTCACTACGCGCTTCATATGACCCATTTCATTTCATTCATACATAAATTTGATGTTACTATCACTAAGTTCTTTATTTTTTAAAATCTCGATTTCAATGTTACGAAACTGAGCTACAGCTTTTGACTTAGATAAACCTAGATTATGTTCAAAGTCTGGATTCATACTTGATATCTTCCATTTGTTAAACGCCTAATTGCAGACCTATACAGCTGTTCGTAGTACTGTTCTTCTAATGAGATACCCGGTACAGTGTCGTTTATCTCTTCCAATTCTCAGTACTGGGACGAATCAGATAAATTATTTAAAAAAACGTGACAGTTAAATGTTCTTTCTTACATTACCCGAGAGAATCCAGTCTATTGGTTTGCTGAGCTATGGGTGCCGTGTTGGGTCCTTTGATAAGACCACTCATAATTATATTAGAGCACACGCTAGCATCTAATAATAAATCTATGGGTCGGGAAACATTGTAAAGCGGATCAGCCAGCTGAATGTGTTGTAGATGTAGTCACGATCGTCTACTATATGACATGTTAGGTAAATTATTAATTTCATGCCTTATTATTATAGCTTGAGTTAAAAATTCAAAATAATCGTGTGTAGATCGGCATTCAAGAGAAACTATTCCCTTACTTTGTCTGGACCCATGTCCTACTCCCGATACAGACCGATGTCTAACGTTGTCTAGGAAGACCTAACATTTGTACAGCCCTTTCAGAGATTAATGATATCTGAGATCCTTGATCGAGAAGGCCACGTAAGATAATAAATGTACCATCTGCAGCCTTGACCCGCAGGGGCAAAGTCGTCAATAAAATTTCCTCCTCATGAGTGGCTACGTGGTTGACAAGATAACTTGATAAAGATGCCGCACTATAGTCAGGTGATGTAGTACTTAAAGGTTGCGTCATTTTTGGTACAGCAATTAGAACTATAAGCACCCGCTGGCGCTCTCTCGCTTCGGTTATACACGTCATGCAATATCGTATGACGATCGCCCTGACAATATTTACACCGTTTCGTAGAAGTGCACGGATTATCGTTATGTCCGGTATAAACAGCTTTGACAAATGCGTAATTTCATAACAGTTTTCAATTTCGCCTCCGTATTAAATTTGTTAATTTACACCTGATCGAGCTTTTTAGAGATAAGATGGACCAGCAGGGGGTCCCAGGTCGTTGTATCGATTCTGAGATTTTGTATTGCGTGTATGCTCTCCATTGAGGTATCATACAAAATTCCGTACCAAAGCGAAGCGAGAGCTGGTTATTATAATAAAAACATATGTACATGTCTTTCTTTTCTTACGTTAGATGGCGTTACGAGTGAACGAACAATCTTAGTATGGACGCGGTACGTCTTATAACCTTTTATATTTAATTTCTTTGTCTTAGGTCTTTCGCTGGTTTATAATTACATAGGTACATTTAATTTGCTTTGTTTTTATAATTCTGTGACTGCTTTGTGACCGTGTGATTTTGTGACTTTGCGCCTAACAGTTGTAGAAGTCACTTACCCTCTATTTGGGGGCAAAACACGTGTTGCTGATGTATGTACATATGTAGATATATACTATTAATAATTATAAGTGCACGTTTCTTTTGTGAGAGGGAGATATATGCTACGCATGTGTAAAGGTATGATGTACCATCAGAGACTGTGCGTGCATGGTGCGCGAGTTGCAAAGTAAATAAATACTAATTTAATAACTGAATTTCTGCATAGCAAAGCCTGATACTGTTAACTATTTCAACACATATCATAATATTCTCATAGTATCACCATACTAATAAAAGAATAACGTTTGAAATATTTCTTTTCGTTTTTTATGTAAGGTATGGAGATAATATATCTAAAATCCTATTAGCAAATATAACAAATCAGTGTTACAACCTGACTGAAGACACCTGACAGTATACTTTCAATATGTTTAATCATAAGATACCTAAATATGAATGTGAATTTGTTGAAAGTTGACCTTAATTATTAATAATTAAGATTAATGTTCTGCTTCAATAAGCATTTACGAAAACGGTTAAAATTATTTTTTTTAGGTGTTTAAGGCCCATTATGAAACATTTACTTTCCAACCTAAAATGTAGATAGTATGTAGCTCTGTAACATTCTAGTAGAGTAATACGAAAATCAATATTTGAAGAATTTAATTTTTGTGATGTTTACATGTTTAAAAATGTGAAATTTACACACCTCGGTTTTCTTATTCTACAGAAACTAATACAGGTTACCACGAATAGATAAACATTTAGTCGTAGAAGTAATAAAAAGTTTGTGGAATATTTTATGGGAAAATTATATCGAAGTTTGAATCTGTATACAGTCCGATGCCCATTAAATTGTTCATATGAATGGCTTTGCCACGCTCCAATTGAGCTTTAGCTTCGAGCTACTGACACACTATATAACTTGATAAGACGGTAACGCCTTAAATATCTATGTTATTGAGTATGCTTAAGTTATATCTCCTAGAGAATATTGGTTAAAACATTTTTTGATTAATTTGTTATAGGATTTTATTCTGTAGTCTGTATAGATCATTTAGAGCTACCAGCTGCGTCACCTTAAGCCTAATTGCTTTAGGTATCATTGGATACGTAACAGATAATAACAGCTTAAGAACTAAACAACTGCTAAAACTTTTACATAATAATCATAGCAATGAGGTGTTCTTCGATATGCAATAAAATAAATGTGTATAATAATTGTATCAGTAGGTATCTATACATAAACGTTTGAATCGTTTTAAATAAAAGTAGATTATAAATAATACTATATAAATTTTTATTGAATAGAAATTGAAATACATCAATGATTTAAAAAGATTTTAAAAAAGGAAATTCTCTTTGTAATCTTTCAACTTCAGAAATTTCACCCGATTTATCATGAAACTGAGTCTGGTTGAGTTTATGTTTGTAATGTCGAGA
Source organism: Megathymus violae (assembly GCA_003671415.1). NCBI lineage: Eukaryota > Metazoa > Arthropoda > Insecta > Lepidoptera > Hesperiidae > Megathymus > Megathymus violae. The sequence continues at coordinate 418,132 of PDGT01000057.1, forward strand.
GTTATGATACAGTTCGGAAGGAATATATTGCGTCTCTGAAGTCGTAGAGTATAATAAAAGAATTAGTGGATTAACCTGGGTCAACGTCGCCATTATAAATTTCCGGTAGTTCAATAAATTCTTTAATACGGGTATGAATTTAAAATATATTAAGTTACTTTAATAGCTAGTGTAACTACTACATCGAACAAAATCCAAGGATTGATACGCCTAATCATTAAGTGACATTTTCCAACTCGGCCCATGATTTGCGAGTTTTTGTCGGTTCGCTCCAATGCGAATGTTTGTGCTTGTTTATATTACACCTTCTGAATTATCAATAACATTTGTAATTTCACTCTTTGTGATCATTTCATTTTTGACTACTGAATTGCTGAGAGGCAAATAAACCTAAAGGAACTTGTCAATTACACTTATGTTAATTTAAGAGTAATATATAATTATATCCAACTGTATATTATTTACAATGGTTTCCTGTGAAAACAAAATTTCAAAAGGATTTGTGCTCTTATATTAACTTACAACAACAACAACGATAACGACATCTTAGAGTAGGTACATGAAAATATTGTAATACATAATGCATTACAATTTTAATATTGGGATTTCTGATATAAAGAAAACAGAGTTTTTGGATTCTAGTGTCACTTGTCATCTGAGCGTCTATACATTTATAAGCCTAAAGTATTATATAGAAGGCAGCCATAATATTTGATTAAAATATCAATAAGTGAAGCCTTATTTGGTCAATTGAAAATTTTACTGCCATTTTGCTTTCCGTCCGTCACACGAAATTGTCTCTATTATAAGAAATCCCAGTGAAACGTTGTGTTAAATGAGTTTCATAACTTCCGTAAATACCTGATACGCATGTTCAGTCGTTTTAAGAAACCTTAACATAATATTTATCAAGTAGGCACAAAACAAATTTTGCTTTCTGAAATGTATATTAATCGCTAAATAACTGTATACTATACTACTATATACTACTGTTGGAGTAGCTAGAGCTATATGGTTGGGGGTGGAAGTATTTAGTAATTATGATGTCGAAGTCTTCAAGAGGAGAATAAATAGCCTTTTTTTAAGTTAGTATGCAAATTGATATATATTATTTTTGGCGTACAATAAAGAGGATTTTGTTGTTGTTGTTGTTGTTATTGCGTTCAACATCTTAGACTTCATTACCACTTATCATCAAGTAGGATTGTTGTAAAGTATTAACTTATTTCATATAAAAATAAAAGCCGTTATAACGAGAAATCCCGCTCATGGGTGTTCAATGTCTCTAGTTACTAAAATGAATGAATGGTTGGTGTCAATAGTGGATTATAGTGAAATTACTATTCCATGGTAACTTTACCACAATAAGGGCATAACTTGTTGATTATTGTCTTCTAATAGTTAATATACATAGGGCAGGGACCACATTCAGATATATCAGAATTATACAGTCGAGGATAGTATGATATATGATGTGTGTCGCATTTATGTTTATTGAAGGGTCCCAGTGTTGCCTCTAGGTGTGGAACTTGTGTCCCCCATAATCTTTCCAAATTACTGGGTTACTTACATCTTTGAACCTTGAAACATTGAGATACATAATATTGTTTTTTTTTAATTTAAAATAAGTTAATGTTTGACAACAATCCCACCTGATGGTAAGTGGTGATCAAGTCTAAGATGGTAAACGCATTAACTTATAATAACCTATTCACTCTCCTCACGAAAACTCCCACATCGTATTTAACCGGATACCAACGCGGGCAGGTTATTCCAGTCCTTTGCAGTGCGCATAATAAATGGGTTCACTACGAAAGGATGGATACCTGCCGTATGTCGAGTTGTTCGATGGAGGAACGGTGATGGAGGAATTAATTCGAACAATTCCTGCGCACACTCTCCAAAATGTACCCTATAGAAGACCGAGAGGCTGGCAACCTTGCGCCTGAGCTTAAGGCTTTGCAGATTGGTTTCAACCAAATCTGGGTCACCAATGAGCCTGTTTGCACGCCTCTCCATCGAATCCAACGCAGATAGATGACTTTTGGCAGCACCAGTCCAAATGTGACAACAGTACTCCACATATGGTCGATCCTGAGCTTAATACAGGGTAAAAAGCTGATTCGATGAGAAGTACCGCCTCACCCTGGCTAGACCTCCAGTTTCTTTGCACCCGCTTTAATCTTAGACTCGATGAACCGACCAAAGTTGAAGTTCGACTAAAATTCAACTCCCAACAATTGAAAACGGTCAGTGCATTCCAAAGATACATTCTGAAAAGTAGGAGCCAAGGTGAACGGGCTTCTCTTGGCGCTGAACAGACACGTCTGTGTTTTGGTTGCGTTAAATTTCACAAGATTGGCATCGCCCCAATCAGACACTGCCCTAGTGTCAGACTCATACATTCCACCATGGCCTCTCTTTCGGACTGTATTTCGTCTTTGCTGGCCCTGGGTTTTGGAAGGTATCTCTCCACTACTGTGCTATTATCTGCATACCCATAGATACCGGGCTTGAGCAGATCATTGACGTGCAGCAGGAACAGAGTAGCGGACAGAACCGACTTCTGAGGAACTCCGGCATTAGTAGCCATCAATTGTGATTGCTGAGGAGATCGTTTTGTTCTAGGTATGCCATAAGACGCGAATTCAATATACGTTCCATAATCTTACAGAGTATAGAGGTAATTGAAAACAGTCGATAGTTATTAGGGTCGGCACGACAACTTTTTTTTGGTACGGGTTGTACGTTGGCAAGCTTCCGAGATTTAGGCATTATCCCAGTCTTGAGAGAGAGGCGGAACAACAGGAGACAACTCGGGTGCACATGTCTTTATTACAATCCTTGGAATTCCATCAGGACCACTGGCTTTTTTCACGTCTATACTCCGCAAGGTTTTGGAGAAGCTCCTTGTTCGTTATGCGGATCTCGGGCATAAAGGTGCCGCAGTGAGGTAAATTGGGTGGTATATTATTGCAAGCATCTAGACGCGAGTTTTCGGCAAACAGAGAAGCGAACAAGTCCGCCTTCTCTTTAGCCGTAGAGCCAGAGTGCCATCTGGTTTCACCGATGGAGGCAGTGTGGGTCAACAGAAGTTAGTCTCAACCGCTTTGGCAAGAGACCAAAAAGCTCTTCTGCCAGATGGTTGGTCAGAGAGTCTTGCGTCGATATGTTGGATGCGGTTGAGATACAGATTCTGTAATGCTTTCTTTTAGGACTTGGCGGCGAGGTAAAGGCGTTCTTCTTCGAACTGATATCCGGAGCTTTGCGATCTCGAGCATCAACCCAAGATAAATACGCGGAATGCTTGCGCTTCTTAGTCTGAGCGCATTCGGCGTTAAATCAAGTGCGAGCTTTGTTACCGACAGGGACGTCAGATAAAGGAATGAAGTAATCCATCGTTTGGCGTCCCACATCGGTTATAGCATCTGCGCAGTTCGACGGATCTTCAAAAGAAAAGCACATCACGCCAAGGATAAGATGCAAAGAAATGCCGCATCTCATCCCAATCTGCTGATCTGTAATGCCACACTTGCCGGACTCCGTGGGAATCGAGTTCAGGAGGGGGGTATGACGACACAAATTTCACCAGACAGTGATCCGAGGTACCCAATGGAGACGAGATCTGCTCGTCATATCTGTCTGGATCGGTTGTCAGCCAATTCGCTGTGTGGCCGTCGACATCAGGCACCCTAATCATTTGCTTTACCAGTTGGGAGAGACCAAGCGACATGGCAAAATTCCACGTTTCTCTCCCAGAATGGTCGATTCTCTGATATGGGAACATCCAGTCCTGATGACACGCGTTAAAGTCCTCCAGAAGGACCGTTTGAGCCGTAGGGTGTCGATGAAGGACCTCATCGGCTGCCACACTGAGGTGTTCAAATAACCGAGTTGTCTTATGATCACCGCTGTGCGATCGGTAGACACAGAAATACAGGATTTTGTCGATTCCTGTATCTACCAAAACCCAAACTGCAGAGAAGGTGGGGTCATAAAGGTGAAGGAGACACTGACAGCAAATGTCATTACGGGTGTACACGCAAACTCCAGCATGAAGCTTGAAGGTGTGCTAGACTGTGTAACCTGGATAATATCAGTACACCACGCTGGATGGACATTCAATCTGCGCCTCCGTCAGGAAGAGCAAGTGCGGCTGCGCAGTATCTAGATGGTGATGGACTGAAGAGAGGTTAGAGTGCAAACCACGTATATTTATGAAGTGCACTTTAAGTGAGGGAACGTGCAGCCGCTGTGGAAAAGAATTATTAGTCCTCTTGCTTTTCATTATTTAAGTTGTACGGAGTGAGTAGGATGGGAAATGGCAGTTGAACGAGGCGTTGCGTCGCTGACCCCGTGATAGAGTCAGCGTCGGCGCGTCATTGGGGCCTTAGCTTAGAGACTGCGGGGACGCCCGAAACCCCCTCGAAGATCGCCATCAGGTCCCCTCTTCCGGTCGCCAACCGGCATGATAAGGCCACCCCGGGATTTTTCGCAGTAGGCGGGGCAGCCTTTTGTGGGTGGCAGTCCCAATACTTGGGCCCCCTACCGACTACGGTCGGCCAGCGGTGCACCGTACTTCGGATCCCGTTACTCTCCGGAGCTAAGCTCCCGGTGCAACAAACAAAACAACTCATTGCGACCGGTCTCACTTACACAATGCAACCTGTTCAGAGCAATTCCTCATTCAGCTTCATCAGACATCATGCTGGAACACGACGAATCGCTTGGCGGCACGGCTTTATCTGAAGGGTGGTAACCAAAGCCGGCAGCCGATGTTATGGCCTACCACCGGAACTCCCCTTTTAGTTGCCTCTTACGACAGGCAGGGGATACTGTAGGTCGTAACCTGGTCCCGAGTTACAAGGAAGAGATAATTGATAATATATTTAATATCGTTTATTTATTTTGCATTATTAATTGATATTCAGTGGTCACTACCATCGCTCACCATCACCGCTTTTAGTTGTTAACAACAACATAGGCATGACCTACATACGTGTTGTCGGTCAAGATGAAAGCGGGGAACCTGCCTATTTTATGTTTACACAGGTCTGGTGCCTGAAGTAAGAACAAAGCCTGTGTTTCTGTTGTCAGCTCTCTAACTCAAGGAAGATATATATGTTTATTGATTTCTTCTGGCAATTCAAAGAAAAAAAATTAAAAAATTATATTGCTAAAAAGGTAGATAAATGAAATAATGGCTATGATGATCAGATTAGTTAATTACCACATAGGATATCTGTTCGTTTGTCGCGGTTACCACCGAAACGTAAGACATTGCCAGCAATGGTTAACAAAATGTCTTTGTTGTCGGTTTGTCTGTGTGTTCACAGAGGAAACAAAACGACTTATAATCGTTAGTCGATAATTTTTAACTTATCACAGTGTATCACGCGCAAGAAGCGGCAAACAAAATCCAGTAAATCCTCAATGAAATGACTGATTTGACAGGCAGAGTATTTCTTGACATAGATGACATAATCCATATTTAATATTTGCATTACGGAACCTGAGTATCGATCTCGAATATTAAGATAGAGGCAAACTGTTTAGTATGCATAGTACTTTGAAAACTCGATACTTCTAAACCGTTTGCATTCCTGTTTCGCATTTTTCTTTGCAAGAAGTTTCGAACAAAAGGGTCTAAATAAACTTTTTATCGAGTTCATTCTTAAATGAAAAATGTATTAACATTTCTGTCTTTAAATTTAAATTCAAATTCAAAATCATTTAGTTATTTAGGTATTCTGTAAATATACTTATGAACGTCATTTATTGCTTCTACTACTGTTTCGAAAAGTTTCTTTGACATTGAGGAGAAGAAACGGCAAAAAAATCTCCTCAACATGTCTTTTAAAACAATACATGGAAATTACAAAGTAAGTTTAAACCTGCGTGGAACTTGTTTCGACATTATTATTTCCAGGCGTCCTTGTCATTTATATATTCATCTATACCATAATGTCCTTTACCTGTAATCTGTGCTTTAATGCGACGCTTGAACGTTCCAATAGGTAACTCATGTATAAACTTATTGTAAAAACGAACTCCAAGCCCCATAAAAGAACGCTGTTTGGAGTGTAACGTGACTATTATTACAAACGGTTGATGTTTACTATTAGTAAAGTACTAAGTAAACAGGTGTTCATGGTCTAAATTTGCTGACATTGGGTTAGTAATAAAGATGTTACGCTCATCACGATCAAAACAGTAACCGGCGCAAAGCTAGCTGGTGAGTCGTAATTTTTTGGACTTCACTAGTTTCTGTATTCCCTACATTTATCCTGACGTTATTTGTGCATGGTGAAATGGTTTTCAGCTTGCCTTGCTAGCTACCACCTGTATTAAAAAATTAACTGTATAAAGTGTTAACGTGTCTCGGTTACAATGTTGAAGAGCGAGTTAATTTATATTTTCTACTTGACGAGCATAGCTTTAATGAAACTCTTGCTACAACAGATGCTCATGAGCGCCAGCGCATTTACCAACGTAGCTTTACCGCTCGTTTTCCGGCTGTTAACATGAAAAATTTATGTGTGGTCCGTATATTCAATTACACAAGATTCTTATACCCCTTAAAAACATATAAAATATATTGTAACTATTGCCGGCTCTAAAATCTTTTTCCACTCTCGTAAAAAGGGTTTTATCGGTGTTGGGTCAGCAAAGTGTATGTAAAAGAGCGGGCGCAGGGGTTTCATGATAGAAATAAAGGAGCGCGGTCGTCTTGGGCGTAGTAATGCATAACATTATAGTTACCTTCTTCACGTTATGTTTCTGAGAGTGATGTAATTGTAATGATTATAACTTTTACCACTTTGTAAATGTATTAACTACCTAAATAAGTATCTATACTGAGTCAAACTAAATAATAATCTAGGATAAGAATTGAAAACACCGTGTAACTCCCCAAACACAATCTAATTGATATATTAGTAAAGTTGAAAATCATTGTATTTTCATATTATTCTTATGTCATAGAATATCTGACATTTATGTGAAATATTTCGTATTTAAAGTCGAAGTTGTTCCCGAGATTGGATCACTGAATCAATACCCGCTTATTATTTACGCTTAGGTCTCTTCCACTTAATCTTATAATTGGTAATAATAATTATGGCGTCCACACGAAGTCCTTTAAATTCCGGTTGATAAAACATATATTTAGGTTCTACAATTAGTGCAGTAATAATAATATAAAAGCTATACAAGCTCTAAATGAAAAAGGCGAGTATTAATCATACAGGGTGTTTGGAAGATCGGTGCAAAGCCACGAAGGGCAGCTAGTATAGACTATTTAGAACCATTTGAACCTAACTTATGTTAGGCGAAGTGCGACAATTTTTTTTAGCAAATTTTAACGATTTTTGGTGAAAAATTCGAATTTTTGTAATTATTTGCTAATATTAGGCCATTTTGAAGGCAAGATCATTTATTTATTATTTTATTTTACTAAAGTAATGTGTAAACAATCTAGTTAAACATGATTAAGGCATTTGTGTAATGAGAATTTTTTTTACAGGTATTTGAAGTAAATGATTTATTTTAATATTAGAATAAACTGATTATTGGTGGTATTAAAAAAAAACACTGATGGTGCTTTTTTTGTTCAAACATTTTTATAAATATGCCTGGTTATTGTTCTTTCTTTTGAGGTATCAACTACGCGGATACCTCGCCAATTATGGAAATCAAGACCTACAAACCAAATTGAGACAGAAAATTAAAATTTGTAGGCGAAATAAATAAAACTAAATTTTAATTAAAATCATTTATTTTTCATGTTCAAAATGTTCGCCGCGGTTTCTAACACAAGCACGGGCCCGTCCTCTCACTTCTGTTGTCGTTATTTTCAATTTCATCTCCACTTTCATCGTCGCGAACGCTGAATTAATTCTATCAATTAACTCTTCTCTTGTGTTTATTTCCACATTTGTGTATACTAGTTCCTTGGCCCGCCCGTTCACCCGACCTGACTCCGCTTGACTTTTACGTGTGGGGTCGGTTAATTATGTTTAACTAGATTGTTTACACATTACTTTAGTAAAATAAAATAATAAATAAATGATCTTGCCTTCAAAATGGCCTAATATTAGCAAATAATTACAAAAATTCGGATTTTTCACCAAAAATCGTTAAAATTTGCTAAAAAAAATTGTCGCACTTCGCCTAACATAAGTTAGGTTCAAATGGTTCTAAATAGTCTATACTAGCTGCCCTTCGTGGCTTTGCACCATCTTCCAAACACCCTAATTTATTATGTCACTACACTTTACATCAATAAAAACAGTCCAGAGTTGAGAAAAAAATCTTACATAGTAATTTGAACTCGTATATCATAGTCGAAACTACTTTTTAGGTCAACGGCTGACAAATGAGCAATCGGGCCATATGATTGTAAGCCACTGTCACCCATCGTTAACGTTCACACCAAAGGTACTATCGACACGGTGCCGGTCGAGGAACTTTAACTCGCTTTTAGTCACTGCAATGAAAATAACCAATAATCAATAACCTTTTGTAATTAATTCTAAAAGAGTGATATGGCTAGCCAGGTCGGTGAAAAATTCTATCTACAATACAAAGATACTGTCTGGATAAACTGTGTTGACGAAAGACTTTCAACAGGATGGATCTAACGCCATTGTCTGGTCGTTGTTCAGCAGCCCAGCTAACACAGAGTCTGGGTGGATTCAAATATGAATGAATGGAGTTTCTTAAACCGATGATTTTCTTCGCTAGGTAATGAAAAACTGTTATTTATCTGTTTTCGTTATATGTAAATCTTAGGCGCGTTTAAAAACTCATTTATAACTGACTTCAACAAAGATGGTTCTCAATTCGATTGAATATATTTTCTTTTGTGTACGTTAGGCGATATCTTTGCCGACTGTGAACTAATTTAAATAGTTTTTCTTTTATTATATATGGTATTTTCTAAACCTGTTTTCAAATAGATTTCAAAAAGAACTCCATCCTCATAAGTATCAAATAAGGTTAGATTATATACAATTTTAAAGTTTACAAACGCAGGTAGTATTTGTAAACATGAAAATTATTGACTTTTCAGGGTGTTTTACGATTTTATATATTTTCAACTTTTCTCTTTTTTTATGTTAATCTTTTAGGTCTTTCTAGGTGTATAAATTAGAAAATGCAAAACTTATTTACCAACCTCTTAATGGAGCGTGTATTTTTATGTTAACGTAGGATGGGAACCCGCGGGCCTGATGAATTTACGCGGATCAAAAGTATCTTGGTAGTATAAATTATAAATACCAAGAAGATCTAGCCGTATTGGGGCGGCTTAGAATATTCCCTCCCAATCCCATGCTTAATGGTAGTATTATTATTAAAATTATTACTGGTATTATTATCTTTCCGTGAAGTCTGCCTGGCTAGCTACCACCCTCTTGTTTGAGTCAGCCGCCAAACGACTCGTCGTGTTCCGGCTGGGGGATTGAGAGCCAGCACTTGCTTTCTAACCTTCTTCTAATTTCTTGGCCGACAACGCATCAGTGATATCTTTGGTCTTGCTGATGTCCATGGGCGACGGTGACCACTTACCATCAGGTAGCTCGTCTGCTCGTTTGTCGGCTATTAACATAAAAAAAATCATTATTTCTCCGATGTTTCCAGCGTGACATCATAAAAAGTACGTGTTTATAATAGATATATACCACAATATACCAAATATTTAAATACTTTTAAAAATAAAAAATTGAATATATTTAATAGAAGAATTATTTATTGATTGATTATTATTAATGTGGTTGGTCATTGTTTAAAAATAATATATTATTATCATCCTTGGTTACGCCAATATTACATATATCAATTATTAAATTATGATATGGTACGATTCCTATCCTAATTCCCTACCATAAACATGCAAGCATAATCTCAACGCGCGGCGCGACACACGCGCCATCTATTAGTCGATTTAATAAACGACAGTTGCAAAAATGCGCTCGTCGAGTTACGAGAACCGCTCCGCGAAGGAACTACCCCGTGGTTCTTTTCTACCGCTTTTAATAAGTATCCGCTGTGGGCATTACGTCCCATTGTTTTCGCCATTTCCCTTGAATGATCGCGCCTCCGCGAGTGCTTCGAATACGGTGTGGTGGTCTTGGACGCCGGGTTGTGCTACACGTGCTGCTGTCGAGCCTTTTGGGATCCCGAAGGCAAGAGTGCTCCTAGCTGCGCTCTGGCGAGGTTTGTGCTGCATGTCCCTTGAGTCCTCGTTCCTAGACCGATTTGTTGTGCGCACCACGATACAGTCCACTTTTAATATCGCAGAATAACTTTAACATATTGGCGCGAACAATCCTAATATATTCCACCGTGCAATGAAAAACTTTAATATGCTTTATGGTTCAAGTCACGTTAACACTTAGCAAGTATAGTTATATATTTAATAATCTAAAAGCATAAGACTGAGTATAAAAGACTGTAAGTAGGATACTTACGAGTACATAATATATAATAAGGATACAATATTATGTAGCCAAAGCTTTCAGTGCGATGTCCCACAGTACTTGTATAACTTGTTATACTTGCTTCGTGGTGGAAATACACGTATTTGCTCCCGCTGCCAGTGCTGAATTTCGTCTAATTTAATTATTGCAAATTTTTCAGTGTTCCAGTTTTGATTATACCGTTAAGAATAATTTGTTTTTACAAATTCTCCTGATACTTATTAAGTCTTGATTATTCTGGCGAGTACGAGGGGCTGTTGGTGTGTCCGTGAACATGTTGGGTAAATGGAGCACCTTCTGGCGAGTTAGTGAGGTTCGGTCAGTCGGTGAGTGTATTGGTCACTGGTCAGCGACCAGTTTAGTTCTTGCTTAGGCTAACAACCCCATTTACGCCCGGGGTATATCTATTGAACGGTAACATTAAGCAAATGCTCGTTACCAGGTAATAACTGAACTGTCTAATTCGCGTTCACAGTAAGTCTAACCATGTAAACAATACAATGACATGTTATTTTCCTGATGTGCGTGAAAGCGGAACAGATAGAGTACATTTTTATTGACGCCATTGAATTCCCTACATGCGAGTGTACATGAGAGATGTGACGGAGCGGCGAGTATATTATCGATTTGTTAGAGAAGTGGCATATCGTGAGCAGCGATGCAAAGATCTCCAAACGTCAATATTTTGTTTACGTGTAGCGTAGTTTATGTCGTAGTATCTAATTGCATGAAGATTTGAAAACGCCTCTCGTAGAAATTGACATGTGAGGACCTTTAAACTGGCCCAGCATACCTTTCTCGGTTCGTAACACATTGGTAATGACCTGGGGGTTTTGAATGTCTAGGGCGGCGGTGATTACTTATCAAAAGGTACCTCGTCTGTCTCTTTGATGGTTTTCGTTCGCAAATTATTTTTCTTTAAAAAAGCTATCTACTGTTACACTAACTATTTTTCCTTAACAAAAATATTAAAGGACCACATTTGTTTTCAAGTACATTTCTAGACATAATTCTCATGAGAAAAATATTTTTCACATTATATTTGCTAAGGAATTCACACTTTTTCATTCCAATAAAGGGTAATAGGCCATTCATAGATTGGCTCATCGCACGAGCAATTACCTTGATACAAAAGAGGTCGGAAGAGCTTTGTCATCTAGAAACAGGGAAAAGGGAGCGCTTTGTGTTCGTAATTAAACGCGTTCTTTTAATATTCAAACCGTATAGATGAGCACTTGAGCTTCCTTCACGTGATACATCCCTAATGCGCTTGTTGAATGTTAATACTGAGATCAAGGATAAAAGTTGCTTTGTTGATGATTTAATTTAATGTGTGATTATGTGAATATGACATCTGTCAACATATTCAAAAGTTACTCTGTTACTAATAGATACAGTAATGATTTTTATTACGTTATATAAAACAAACTTCCTGTCGGATTGTCTGCCTGGATGCGGTTATGTAACAAGCATAAAAGTCATCAAGAGAAATGTATAAAGCAAAGATGAAAAAATTATAAATCATGTTTCCTTCTTCTTACATATCGTACTTGTATATAACCATAAATAAGAAGGATAGATCTCTATTTGAAGTTACATTGTTACTTTTTAGGACAAAAGGCGTAGCGTCTCAAATTTTTATCAACCAAATCCACACGTGTGATGCAATCCCTTCACGCCTTTTTGGCGAGTGTATGGACAATAACGTTAAAATACTTGATGGTGCGTTGATGCAAGTAAGCTGCAGGTTTATTTTATTTTAAGTTATTTGGTGCTCTATTAAGTTAAGCTTAGCAGATCGTTCACAGTCACCCCTATTTCATTCGCATGGGTGATGCACGTTGGTATTAAAATTATTATAATTAACAAATCCATAACTGTCACACTTCTGAGCGTGACTCGCATTACAAAAAAAATAATAATTTAGGCACTCCATAACGTTTGATGTCGTCATATTGAAACCACTAAGTTATTATTGCCTTTAAATCATGAATCATTGCACGTGTAGTTAAGAATAATATGAATGATTATAAAAGTCTCACAGAGTTATTAGCGGAAATGTTAATCTGTGAGTGGCAATAATTATTAAGCTGGCTCCCTACAAATTTGTGTATTCTGTACTGTTGCAGTTATTCTCTTATTAATATTAATTGTCTGCTTTGGGTTAATTGGTCATTGCAGACCATGGACATGTGTTAATTAACTAACATTGGAATGCTCTTTTTAAATTTAATGGATACTCACGATTTTGTGTTTATATCTACAGATATTTCCATGTAGTTATATAGATGAGACAGTCATATAGATGAGTAACGGTGAGACAGGAGAAACTCTTAATATTAATGACAGATGCCTGTCAAATGTCACTGTTATACTATGATGTATATAAGTATCGAAACAGCTGTTTGTTGTATGGCTATCTCACCACCACCGAACACCTTACCCGAGTTACGGAAGTTTTAATACTGCCGGAGATGTTCGACAAGGCTCAATGACTGCTATCTGACGATAAAAGCGGCACCGCCACATTGACGTGCGCTCCGAAGCACGAGAGCACTCACGAAATTTTGTCGGTAGCGATCACCAGTCCAAACGCCGAACACTTGTCACAAGCCAGGCTGTGAGCACTTTAGACAATGATGTCGGTATTAAATTAGTATTAATTTTCTTTAAATAAGTATTAATATTACTCTAGGGTGTTAATTAACACACTTTGCGGTTAACATTTGTAGAGTCTACTCACCCTGATGATGTTCTGTTTCGGAGCGAAACACGTGTTGGTGACGGTACGTGTGTTGTAATATACTTTTATTTATCATAATTGCATGTTTTCCTTTGTGGAAAGGAGGGAGGTTCTATGCATTTATAAAAGTGTATACCATCATACATTGTGCTTGCGGATTGTTGCAAAGTAAATTAATACTAATTTAATAATAATGAATTTCCGCAAAGTGACGCCTGATACCATCAATTATAATGATGTAGGTACTTAATGATGAATACACTTCTGTTTTTCTTGCAGGAGTTGATGGATGTTTTCAAGTAACACAGCGCTGGTAAGTAAATGATAAAATTTGTTGTAGTGGAGATTAGTATTTTCTTTCTTCTTCTTTGACATTCTTGAGACAGTAACGAATATATATCTGAATTCTAAAATAAAATCACATTTTATGAAGTTAGCTGCAGATATAGATTTGAAGATACTCGTTGACCTAAACCGTACACTAATTATCTATATAAGAGTGTATAAAAGCGCAATACCACCGACTGACCGACTGATATATAGTATATTTAGAACTATACGTCCGGTTAACTTGAGATTTGATATAGTTGATGTTCACTAAGAACGGATTTTAAGCAAATCCTATCCAAAAAACGTTTTGAAAGTTTTGTAGAAATTCTGCCAATGATGAATTCGTTTCTCAATTAGAAATAAAGAAACACACGTTTTAATACCTAAGTAAGTAAATTAAGGGATGAAAGTTTGCAAATCCGCTGATTTTGAAGCAAGCTCTATGGAAATTAGTGTTTGACTTTGCGATTAGAAATAATGAAATACATATTTAAACGTTTTTGGAAAATCAACCTCTAAGGGAGTAAAATAAGAGAATAAAATACCTGGCAGTTTGTTTGAAAATCATTTATTTAAAAAGTAAATATGCACTATAAAAAGATTTTAATGATAATTTTAATGGGATTTAAAAGAGTGAATAGTAACATTTAAAGTGATAATCACCAGCCGATTTTGATAGGATCTCAGAACTCAATGAAGAATGAAGAAATGAAGATAATCAGAAAAACTTAATTCTCCGATATGACGTCATTCACCATCAACATCTGGACCTGATCATCACTGTCATCATCATTGTCACCATCACAAAATATTCCGTCCTTAACTAGATGTTTGTCCTCACACAATGAAAACTTTTGAAGCCCTGAAGTTCAATCAAGGAATCGTAATGTATGTAATCAATAAATATTAACCATGTTTTCAACTATGTAAATACTGAAAGTCTGGAATACAAAATGTGGAACTCTAAGAAATGTGACAAACCATTAAAGAAATTGGAATGTTGAAATAGTAAAATATATTCAACGCGATGAGAATTTTATGCAGGAATATAAGTAACGAGGTCCGGGGTAACTAATGTCGCGCTCAGATCTAGCTGAGATTTTGAAAGCCAACCCCTAAATGGGTAAAATTCGAAATCAGTAACTTTATATAAAATATTACAATATAATTACGAGTGTCCCAAGCAATCACTTATCGTCAGAAGCGTTTTTTAATACCGCTCCTGGAAGATTTGTTGATTTTGAATTAGCACCTATAGTGGATTCCAGGCTGATACTCATTCATTGTAACGCGGTTTCAAGATTGTTCATTTAAGGGTTATTTTCCCGAAATGAAGCGTGGGTGGGTTGCTAGTAAAATAAGTCTCTATATTGATATAACATAATATTGATAAAATTATTTTGGAAAATTAATAACAAAAGAAAGATCCGTCATGATTTACAAGCTAGACATAATTTGTCTAATAACATTCCTGTACCGTTTATGCGAGTGTAGGATCTTTGTGGGTCCTGGTGCACGCCTTTATAATAAAATTCCAAAAATTGTTCGTGACTTGCGTGTGGAAGTTTTAATAACATGTCAAGGAAAATATTTATGGGTTATTTTAAAAAAAAATTGGTGGAGCGGCTATATATATGAAACTAATTTGTTCATTTTTAAAAACCTAGACTGATTGAGTTTATATTTGCAAAGAATAATAGTTTTGTCGTCATTATGGCTTATAATAATGAAGACTACACTAACTTTCGCATAGGGCTCTTCTCACGAAGATTCCATACTACGGTCGACCTAAAAGGATAGCCAGCTGTTTGTTTGAGCATGTTAATGTCTTGGTTGACGGAGGATTTAAAAATTTCTATGAACCAGTTATAAAACGATAATAATAGATAATAGATAGTGTACTCAACACTTTACACAAAATACGTATTTAACGATGAATAAAAACTTTAACAACACACAATTTAACAAATGCATTACCAAGGCTAGCATTATATTAAAGTACTCAGTGAATATAATATGCTAGTTCGATAAACGAAGCACGAAATGATTACGAATGACATCTACGACATCGACAATACCGCGCCATGGAAAATGTTTTGGATTCCGATTGTGTTATAAAATTATTTACTACCGTAATCATAGTTTTTCAATATAGTTAGTTTATGAAACTAGATTCAAACAAATTATACATTCAATTATATGTATTTTTCTATGTTTTATCGGGTTACAGCTTAAAAAATGTTCTAAAGTTTTTATCATTGAAGACGGAAAACTACCATTTAAATTGTAATTTTTTTGCTCGATTATCAACTTTTTTTACATCGTGGACATCTCATTATGAATTAGTCTATAGTTACTTATAAAATAAATGATTTAGCTTGTCTGCTCCTTTGTCTTCTAAAAAAGTAATTATTTTTATTTGATAGAATAAAAAATATGTCTTTTATATGTATGTAACATGTAACTATATGTATGTATAAACAACTACGTTCACCAGAATGATCAGTATCTTACAGGTACAAAGATGAAAAGTATGTATATACTTTGATATAATTTGTACATTACTCTCCGTCGCGTTCACCTTGCCACGCACTACATGTCTCTATTCCACACACAAAGGCACATAATATTTCAATGTCAACCGCAATATAAATTTCTTGTCGTATATTTGCATGAAAATAAGGAAATAACTTACCTTACTCATTTTTAAACTTCCGTTTCCAAACTTATTCGTTGTGACGTAGCTCTGAAGAATGTTATTAAGTTACTATGTAACTCATAGGTTTATTTGTAATTAGATTTTATTGTTTCTTTTATTTCTTTTATTTTATGATGTATTTGTATTTTGTTACATTATGGATTAGATACACATCATTAGGTGTCTATGTAACTATTGCATATAACCATATCAGGTATTTGTTCTTAAATCCATCTACTCGTATCATGATACAATAAAATACCGAAATAATATTACTAGTCCATTACGGAGCAAGATCTCCTCGTAATTAATGAGACTTATACTCCTTCCCGCTAGCTCATTAGAAAGAGAGATTATCGTTCAAAACAAAAGTTTTATAATCCGATGCATGTCTTATCAAATGAAATAAAAATAATTCTTCAAAGAACATTCATGACATTTTACCATAACTATCGTACCGCACCTAAAATCGTTTAACTTGGTTGATGGTTTTGATTAATCGTCGTGTTAGAAGCACTCCACGCATCTGGAAGTCTTTCTAACTTTAGACTTTGAATTAAGTAAATTATTTCAAGTACGAAATTATATGTAATATAAGTACATTATAAAAGAAATGAACGAAATGTGAGTCTGGATCGATTGTCGCTTTCCTTCTCAGACCTTTAATCTGCCCAATCTGGCATTAGAGTCGAAACTTTGGCCATTCTTTCGTAATTTATGTAAGTAAGCGCGGTGTTACCGGGCGCCCAGCCGCCAGCCATTTGGTTTATATACAAGTACGTAACCCGAGCTTTGTTTTATGTCTTCATTCGCGTTAAATTGCCCCATTTCAATGATACTATCAGGTTTTTAATTTATATTGACTTTACTGCGCCAATGAAGTACAGCAAGCACCGATACACTTGAATGATATTTAGGTTCAGAAATGTGCAATGGTTATAAAATAACTGTATAATGTAACTACATTCAGAGATTCACAATTGACTCACGACATAATTTAAGTCATATTTTTAAACAAATGTTTGAAAAGATTAGCTTCTACAGTAAAATTAGGATTTCACTCAAGTGGCTTATGTATAAAATACACCTATGTCGTTTTCATCAATCTTGTTTTGAATATACATACTTTATTTTATCTTGCTAACATGTAAGATTATATTAAGTAATGCAAACTAAATTTTTTTAATATCAGAACACTGTGATGCATGTTTCTTATATAGATTAAAATCTATTCCAATTTCACAAATATACCTATATCGCCCACAAAATTGGTCTCAAGGCAAATACAACCTTTTCAAGCTATAAATAGTTTTATTGGAAATGTCTGCTTTCATTCATTTATTCAACCTTTATTCGTAGAAAATTATTCTCCGGCGAGTTTCACTGGAAACCAATGCCGTCATTTATTTTTAATGACATGAAAAGCATACTTGGGTACATATTTCAATGGTTTATGCTATGTACATATTTATTATTAATAAATCTTCTCTATTTTATTCTAACAATTATTTATTATTATTACATAATGTAATAGGTATTTGGTTTCGCGAGCTCCGTACGTCAGCTATAGGTATATATTTTTGGAATTTATTTAAAAATTATCAAAATTACTTACAAATCACACATTTAATACAGTTTTAATTCGATTTAAATTCTAAATTTGCACCGACTGGCCACTGTGTGGTATCTAAAAAGTCATTCTTGTAAGGCGCTCCTTTTGGATTGCATTTAGTAAAAATCCTTCAAAAAACATATTTTTGGCAAAATCTTTCTCAAAATTCAACTTTTTCCAAATTTTCTTCTATATGCCTATAGCCCGTCTTGAACTCGATCCGTTGACACCACGCGTGCCCGGATCTGACGTCGGAAATATCAAAAATATCAAAACCACACATTTTATTTATTGCCAATATTTCGACCCAGTTGAATGGATCGTGATCATGACGAACTGCGGTGGCGAGGAGAAACCGTTGACAAGCTGATGGTAGATTAATCTATCTAATCTATCGGATCTGCCATTTCTTAAACTTTAAACTGATAAGGAGTGCGTTAGTTTTTTTTGTAAAGGATTGATGACTTGAAAGGTGCTTAAATCTAGATTTATACTAATATTTATAAAGATATTTCTGACTTTCTGTATTTACGGTGAGTAATATCGCACAGCACCTATTTCAAAATTATTTTATAATTTGAAAGGTACATTGTTCCTTATGGACATAAAATATGGATATGTATAATGTATATATTTGGTTGTTTGACCCGAACGAAGTCGGGGCGGGCCGCTAGTAATAATTAAAAAGAATGATATTTTATACAGTATCTTCTAGTTATTCGCGTTTAGTAATATACTTTCATTATGTTTCCAATGTATTTTTTTTATTAACAGACGAACCATCTGATGGTAAGTAGTCATCGTCGCCCAGGGATATCAGTAATACCAAAAGCATAACCGACGCGTTTTCGACCGAAAACTAAACAAGGGACCCGCATTATTGTTGTCTCTCCGACACTGTGAACGAAACACATATGAACATTTT
This sequence comes from Megathymus violae, assembly GCA_003671415.1. Classification (NCBI taxonomy): domain Eukaryota; kingdom Metazoa; phylum Arthropoda; class Insecta; order Lepidoptera; family Hesperiidae; genus Megathymus; species Megathymus violae. The sequence continues at coordinate 436,921 of PDGT01000057.1, forward strand.
ACTGTTGATTTTAGAGGGAGAGTGGCAGGTAGCCAGGCGGGGAATATATCCTACCGCCATGCAATTGCCGTCAGGATTAAACTGGGTGGTACAGATTTCAGCGACTACCAACAGGTAGGACCTGGTGCCATAGTCCCGTCCGTAGTTCAGCAGGATGCACTACGAACAGCGGAAGTTGACCAGATACTTAAACAGCCACCAAGACGCTGCGATGCTGTTGCGGATACCCTCAATATCGACGGAACCATCTTGAAAGAAATTAATTCTTTTCGGTATCTGAGTTGCTAGATAAGAAGTGACAATCGATTTGCGTCTGAATTGCTTCCGCATATAGCAACTGCTGCTGCAGATTTTGGGAGTTTGGAAGTAGTTTGGAAGTCACATGGCATCAATCTCCATAGTAAGCTTGCCGTGTATCATGCTATATAGTACTACCGATTTTGTTATATGCCTCTGAAATCTGGTTAAGCTTTTTTTTTTACGCTGGGAAATGCATTTACGCATCCCGCCGCAGGGAGGCGGCGGGTATGTGGGACTCCCTGGCACGTCGTCTACGTGTCAGAATACCCACTAAAACCCAGCGGGGCCCTCATCGTCTTGATGGGGCGCCACGGGATCGCTGGCGCATTCAACCGTAACGCCCCGACGGTTGGCCCGCCTATGCGGGCCGCCTTCGCCTAGAGCGCTCTCGGGCACTAAGAGCGCTCTACTGCCCTATTTCGGACCCTTTTCGGGCCCGAAAAACACCACCACGTTTCTGTCCGGAGTGCCCTCTGCTTAACAGAGGGACACCCGGAGAAACATACTCCCTGGGCTGCTCTTAGTCTGATCCTTCACCCTTCGACTTCCGGTATGAGTCGAGACTCTGCCGTATAGTCTCGGGGATCATTAGGATACGCAAGCCCCCCCACCCCACGACAAGGTGGCAGCCCCCGGGGGGGAAACCTGGTTAACCTAACCTAACCTAAGCTAGACGCTTTTCATATTAAATGTCTGCGCTCAATTCTTCGTATAAAATGGCAAGATCGTGTAATGAATGCGGATGCTCTGCGTCGCTCACAAATTCACGGAATAGAGGCCCTACTGATAAAGGGTCAGCTGCGATGTTGCGGTCACGTTCAGCGGATGGAGGACTGCAGACTACCTAAGAGCGTATTTTACTCGGCGCTATCTCAAGGAAAACGCAAATCGGGCGGGCAGCACCTTCGCTATAAAGACGTCTTGAAGCGTAATCTGAACGTGTATGGTTTGTCTACAGAAAGGTGAGAGTCGACACAGCGAAGAGCAGTATGGTGCTCCAAAGTTAAAAAAAGGAGTTGCGTACTTCGAGAATCTTCGACTTGCCGGCATAGATCTAAAACGCCAAGTTCATTAAACCAGACCTCAACCCACTTACAACTACGTGTACAATAACACGGGCCAGCTCTACTGTGCGATATGTGACAGTGTGTTCAAGACTAAATTCGGATTTTCCAGCCACTTAAGAGTACACACCAGGAGATAGCCAGGGTCGCCGTCGTCGGACACGACAAGGACGACATCATAAACATCATCATCATCATCCAGAAAAGGTTATTTGACAAGAAAAAATACATCTGATCTTAAATTCACCGATATAAATATTTTATTTTGATACATACGTGAAAGAAGTATGTACAAAGTAAATTAGTTAAATGAAATAAGGAGAAATTGGACTTATTTGTAAGGTTAAGTTTGTTCTACGGCAAAAATATTTATACCATTATTAGATATATTGAAACCGTGTACAGCTTCTGCTATTTTATATCAAGGATTTTCATCGTTTGCTGAAAATGTTACCGGCACCATCAGGTCTGATTCGTAACAAATGGTTTGGATCCCAAATATGTTTGCTAACGAAATTTTAAGCGATAACCCTTAAAATTAATTTGACTGTGTCAATAATTTTGTTAATATGATTATCTAAAATATCATTTCAAACATTTTATGATTTAATTCGCTGCAAAACAAACTGGAATGTAATTTGGGATTCCGTGACCATAGTTTGACCAATGTTTTCTGTTTATCAAAGACTGATTTCAGCCGCAGCGTCACGTTAAGACCGCTTTGCGGTGAAAATTAAACAATCTTTGTTTAAATTACAGGATTTACGGAAAGAAAAGATTTATTATTTTTTGTTTGCATATAATACATGCAGTATCAACGTGCAAAGTGAATTTATTATAATTTTACAATAATTTATAATAGTGACAAGCACGAATAGTATTAATCATTATAGAATTGTACAAAAATAAAACAATCAAAGTATAAACCTGTAAATTTATAAATAAATTCCAATGAAGAAGAAATTTTTATTATTTCTTTTACAAAAGGACTACGGCATCAATGTAAATGCGATATGGCCGTGTGAAGAAAAACTTTTCAGTTTATTTGTTTATTACTTTATTGTAAAAACCTTAAAATAAAGAAGGGTACAATGGACGGATTTAATGCCTAATGGCATTCTCTACCAGTCAACCCTGGGCGCTGGCGAGAGGATGTGGCAGATGCGTACAATGTTAAATGTTTTAAACCTTTATAAAATATACGTATACATCATATAATAATAATAAAATGTATCCTAGAATATAATATGTACTATATAATACAACATGACAAATATAGTCACACACACAAATATACAGGTTGAGATTTAGTCACTTCACGTACTCAAGGACATGAAAGTAAATGGTCCTATTCAATGTTTAAAAATATAAAATCAAAATTCTGCACGATAAATATTTTAAAAATGGTACTCAAAGATATCTAAAAATCCTCGGGAAGTAAAGACATAGTGTGCAAACGTCCAAAACACTGCGGTCTAATGCTGCTTGTGCCGCGCAATCGGATGGGGTTAGTGAACTTTGACAAGGACTAGATAATATTAATTATCCCTTCATACTTTTCCTGGCTTAGGGCATGCAAAAATACCAATGTAAGTTCATAAACACGATACACGATATACGAAACCACTAAAAATTTCGTTAAAACTGACAGAAAAATACCTAATGACTAAATACCTATTATTAGGTAGGTAAGTACTTTACTTAATTTTGTACTTTTGGCGTATTTAAAAAGTGAATCATATCTTATTTACAACAATTAATTAAATTTATTTACAATGTTCGACAATTAATAAAATCACATCAACTTTAATAAGTGTTCAAAATGTGCACCTCCTTGCTCAATGCACGGTTCAGCACGTTTGCACAATTTTTTTTCACTCGATTTAATACTACCGGATCACCACGAACTTTGTCAAAGGCAATCACTATTCTTAACTTAAATTCATCCCTGTTCCAGTACTCCGTAGAGTACACAAGTATTTTAACCTCACCCCACAAATAATAGTCGAGCGGTGTGAGGTAACTGAGATACACGGGACGCGGAAATAAAATTACTTGCGAATAATTATCGGCGCGTGCGCTTAATTAGAACTGAGTAATGAGCAGGTTTGTGGGGTAGGTGTCGGGCGAGCGGGGCGACGCTGTCGGCGAAGCCGAGAAATTACAAACGCCGGTGTTTTACCTACCGCGTTTACGGCTGATTTTTGTTTATTTACCTGCGTGAGCTCCGATTGTCCATACTTTTGGTTTTTAATGGATAATCATTGTTCAAGGTGGCGTCTATCTATATTAATATATTAAAAATTTATACACACGCTATATTTTCGGCTCTTTTAGTCTGTACGGGTGTTTGATCTGGTTTTACTAAAAGGATCTCTGTATGTTAAAACTTTTTTCTAACTCTAGCGGGTTTTAAATTTTCAGAAGTGTAATTATACTGACGCCGATATGAAAAATTTTAATAAATTTTCATGATCTAATTTGAAATTTCCAGTCCCATGCACTGCTATGAGCTAAATTCCACACTTATAAAAATATATGTAAGTAATGTTAATTCATATAAATAAATTCAGCCCAATACTTATTATTATACTGTACAAAGAAAGCAACAATTTCTCAACTTTTTAAAAAACGTGATCGCGCACAACCATGCCCTTATCAACTCAAAAGTAATAAATTGTTTTAACGACTGATAATAAACACAGACTTAACCTCACAATCGAACGAATATAAGCTCGGAATATGCATCATTTGAGCATCGGAATTTTTGTAAATTGAATTTTTGTGACGTTATTAAATTGTACTAATATTTAGCATTTTACGTTGCTTTTAGTTCAGATAACATATTAACATATGTGCATGTTAAACACAGTAGAAAAACTTGTACTAAAAAGTGTTTAAATCTGGCTTATAAAGCTAGCTGGCTATTACAAATATTAGCACTGCCCAAGTTAATAGTTTATATTCTTGACGTAATTGTTAAAATTAATGTCCCTATAATATCACAAGTTTTGTCGTTTACCTTCTAGTTAAGTTATAAAAAGTTTAGTATTTGGAACTCATGTAAAACATAGATTATTATGCAGTTCAGTCATTTAGTAATTCGCTATTCAGGTGTCATAAACTGATTTAACCATTGAATGTAAATGCAGATGTTGTATGTTAATAGCATCAGTAGGACATTCCAGGCCAATGACTCGATTTCAATTACTGCATAAAGGGCACAAGGTATGTATGGTTGGATTTCAAGCTTAATTCAAAGATTTCACTTAAAGTGATCACATCGATGAAGAAGTATAGAATAAGCGGGATCGGCGCCTGAGAAAATTGCTTTTAGGAAATTTATATTAAGAGCGTTTCACTGATCAAATCTCATTAAAACTTTTTTATTAAACATCTCACTTCAGTAAAAATCTTTTTATCTAACGTAAAAGTTCAATGATGCGCGATTCCAAATTAATTCTACTCCAGCTAAATTAATTCAGCAATTAGTACGATATTTTATGGGAGTGGAATAATACGCGTATACTCGTATTCATGAACGTTTTTGTTGTAAAAGTATGTAACAACTTCCTATATCTATTTAACCCCCGCCGCAAATGAGGGGCGTTATAAATTTCACGCCTCAGGGTGTGGCCGTGTGGGACTACGGCACCGTAGTGTCGAAGCGAACGGATCAATTTAATTGGGTTATCTGAAATGAATGTTGCTTTAATCAGAAAGGTTGTTACTTAAGTTTCGTGACAAGGTGTTCAATCGTTTACGGACAGCCTACTGTTTCTTTTATTAGTGAGAGAACGTCAATTATGGAATATTTTTTCATCCTTTTACAAATACCGT
>PDGT01000057.1:442244-561538 GCA_003671415.1 Megathymus violae
TGCTTTATTAAAAGCAAAAAAAGATTTATGTTTGGTGGCAGTGAGTTCGAGTGTCTGACTGCTTACACAGAGAAGAAGTTGAAATAGGCACAGGTTTTATGGATCCGGTAGGTAAGAAGAGTCTTGATGTGAGACCTGCAAGGGGCAGATGTAGGACGGGCGTACGAAAAACGATCACGTAGATATTGGGGAAAAAGAGGATTATGAAGGATTTTATATAGGATACATAATATTCTAGTCTTCCTACGGAATCGAATAGAGAGCCACTTGAGCTTGTTGCGGAAGTGAGACACATGATCAAATTTCCTAAGACCGAAAATAAAATACATAAGTAGCATCTGCGTAGTGCAAAATGGGTAAGATTAGTGTATGGGCTAAAGAAATTTTAGTTTCCAAAGGGAAGAAATTTTGGAGGCATCTAAGCGAATGGAAAGTGTAGTTAACTTTACTGCTGACATTGTTAATATGATCATCCCAACATAAGTAGCAATTGAAGGTGACACCTAGGTTTTTCCCGTTGTCAGTGAAAGCAATGGGACGACCGTTAATTACGAGTGGTGCAATCAACGATCTGTCAACAGCATGAATGCCAATTTTGCTACCAATTATAATGGCTTGTGTTTTATTAGCATTAAGTAGTAGGCCATAAGACTTAGCCCACTTATTAATGCACGCGAGGTCTTTATTAATGGATTTGATGGCAGGATCAATGTCCTTAAGAAGGAAATGCTGATAGATTTTATAAATGGTTTGCGAAGTAACCGAGTTAATAAAAATGGAAAAAAGAAGAAGAGAGAGAACGCCACCCTGAGGGACCCCCGCGTTAACTGCATACGAGTCAGAAAAGGACTCGTTTTGACGTATGTATTAAGTGCGACCCCGGAGATAGGAGACGAACCACCTAACGGCAGCCACAGAAATATTTAAGGAATAGAGAATAGCAAGCAGGATGTCAAAGTCGACAGAATTAAATACACTACTGAACTCAAGCAGAACAAGAATAGTCAAGGATTTATTTTCAATAGCCCATCTCAATGACTTTCAGCAGTGAAGATACGGTGCTGTGGCCAGGTCGAAAACCTGACTGATAAGTACTTAGAAGGTTATTAGAGTTCAGAATATTTAGAAGTTGCTATGAACTATGTGTTCCAGTACTTTAGTAAGGAAAGGAAGAATGGAAATTGGACGGAAATGTGATAATGAAGAAGAATTATTGATTTTACGTAGAGGGATGATATTAGCTAGTTTCCAAGATGAAGGGAAGGAACTCGTACTGAGTAAAAAGTAAAATATACGAACTAAACTAGGAAAAAGTAAATCGAGAATAGGTAAAAGCATTTTAGAGCACATGTTATCACTGCCAGAAGCACTAGATAAGATGGAAAGAACAGCTTTATAACCATCATCCTTAGAAACTGGGAGAAAGTGAAATGAATGAATATGAAGGCATGGGAAGATTTGAAAGTGATTGCAACGTTTTCGGTATTAAACAAGAATCAACAGTGCAATGTAGAAGTGAGAAATAATTGTTGAGAGCATTTAAAACGAAATCAGTGCAAGAAGAATTTGGAGATTTCCCAATGCCTACAGATGTGAGAAATTTCCATACGTCCGAAGAGTTTTGATTAACAAGGGATTTGTGGACATAACTTCTCTTTACGTCACGACATAAATGCTTGCAACGATTACGTAGCATTTTAAAATACAGCAAGTTCCGTTCAGAAGGTTGCCGTTTGTGCCTTCATCCAGCCCTGTCCCTATGAGCCATTAAAAGTGTAATGTTAGGTGTTGACCACGTTGTTGGCTTATATTTGATTTCACCCGCTTGATAGGAGCATGACGGTCATAAAGATTTAGTTTCCATTGCGTAAAATATGCTACCACGTAATTAATTCTGGTGCCGTTATTTAATAGAGTCCAATCTATACAACTAGCATCTGTACGTAATGTGTCCAAATTAACATCCTTGTAACACCGAAGAGAGAAACTGTAACTTACGCTTAGGGGGCCGTACACGAAGGGATAATTAAAAAAGTCATGGTAAGAGAATGAAGCAGCTAATGGTCCGTGAGTATTAACAGTACCGAAACAAGGAAAGTGATGAGTGGCTGATAGAGGCAGAATACAAAGATTGTGAGAACTAAAAAGAGAAAACAAATTTGTAGGCTACCTATCAACATCGTCTTTCGTCTTTCAACAAACAAGTATCAAAACCACCCATAATGATTACTTGATCGAATAAACAGCAGTAGTTACTCAGAAGCTTATCAAGAGAATCAAGAGAATCAAAATATGTGAAGATTAGGGCTATAAAAGACGCCTATTAATATTTTACAATGGCGTAGTAATAAGCCAATGAAAAGATGTTCAGCTGACTTAGAATATTGAGAGGGAGAAGTACTGACAACACGGAAATCTATATTACTACGCAAATATATAGCAACAACTCAACACCCTTTGCTTGTTCGTTCATTATGGATTAATACGAATTCGTACGAAGTGCATACTGTACTGAATCAATAGAATTACTACTAATAGATGGCACAAGAGCAGGATAACGATGAGGAACACTCTGAATATTAATATGAACTACGTTAAGGTTATCCGAAAAATTGGAAAATAAACGGGAAATCTGTTGAGTAGTTGACTCATTGTCTCCATCTACGCTCAGAAAACTGCAGTCGGATGAAGAGCATGAGAAAAATGCATCACCAATAACAGTTTCATTATTATTCATAATAATGTAAATAATATGAAATTAAATAAATAAAAAAAGATAATAATAATTAACTATTAAATCTCAAATTTTTCCTATCAATATTTGAACAATCAAACACTGCTCATACGCGTACCTATCAGAAGAGATTTCTGTTAATTGAAACCAATACTATACAACATTTAAATCTATGTGCTCAATTTATATTTAAATAAAAAAATGGTTTAGAAGCAAAAACAGTCCAATTACATAAAGAAAAGGTTACAAAAAAATATTAAATACTAATAAAGCTCTTTTTACACTAATGGCAACATTGGTAATATACACTATCGTTGACACAGCCATCTATGTTACAACTGGTTCAACTATCATTTTGTTACTCAAAAATAAACTTTAAGTGCAAGAATAACAAAAATATACATTTATTTTATTATTTCTTCAATTATTCTTGAAATCTATCAGGGCGCTTACCCTACTGTATGGAAATTAAAACATTTTATAATCTCTTCCCTTTTGTTATTTGGTTAAATTGGTATTTAAAATTTAAATGGGTGTACAAAACAAAATATATTTGGCGGTCAAATGATATGTAGCTGATCCGCACAAAAAACAAGAAAGACTTTATAGTTAAGGTACACAAAATCTTGTCAAATTTTTGTTGGAAGAGCTAACGAAGCTGTTATGGCAAGCTTCTTTCGGAATTGTTTCGATGACGAGATACCTGTCATAATAGTCCTTAGATAGGCTGTTACATGATTTATAATATTTAGATATTAATATTTAGATGTGGTAATATTATGAAGCGCGTTTGTAGCTTCCAACGCAAAATAAAATGTTTTTTAGTGTACGAATTTCATGACTTTATCTGTATGCGGATAGTAATAATATTTATAACACGTCACTTAATTGAAATATTCTTTTACAATTTTGGAGATTTCGTAACAAAATCTATAATTATTTTATTCTGTAAATATTAATAGTTAATATTACAATATATATTATATTAAATATAATTCGCCTTTTTAAATTTTACAATTAACAGTAAATTTTCAGGAAAAGAAAAGTTTTTACAAAAATTAAGTGATCCGCCTTGGTAATCTATTATTTAATAAACGTAAACCTTTTACACTAGTCGAGTACCAAGAGTGCTAGTAACATTGTTACGTTTTTCTCGAATTAGTTAGGAACTTCCATCACAGTGAATAGTGAAAATAAAAACTGTGAGCAAACGAATTTGCCTCTGGTCTGTTTTCTCGTTGTTTTCTCATCAACGACTGTTTGAAAAAATTAACGAAATTTTTGCAAACGTTATCGTGAAATGAAATGATATTAAACAAATACTCTTTGAACACAGTTAAATAGAATACCTGAATTTGTTTTATTTATTTGGTTTTTTTGACGCCAATTTTCTTCTCTCTGTTAAAATACCTTTACGAAAAAGTGAGTAGAAACAAAACAAAATTACGTGTATTAGTACTAGTAGATTAGTGATATCTATATGAATAAATTAAATTGAAATTTAGAAATGTATGTTGGTTTGCCTTATAATAAATATCTATGCCATTAAATTAAGTAAACAATGAAAGTTTGCAAATATTTGTATTTTAATTAGTGCATTTCGAAATAGAATTTTGTACAATGGTTTCTAGATTATATAAAAATTAAAAGTTGCCAGACGTTCTGTTTGCTAATTCTTAGACGTTGTAAATAAAAGATTGAGCGTCTGCATCCTAAATACAGAAATCTATTTGATAAATGACTGGGACGCCAGCAGTGTCCACAGATAATTATTAAATGATGACCGGATTTTAACATTCAATGTTAAAATATTGCTATAAATAATTTTTCAGTGTTTACAGGCTTAGAGAATATCGCCTATAATGAAAGGAGTAACCTTAATAATACATAGAAAGAAACAATGACATTTTACTATCTTAATACTTATTAAATATTTGTTTGAGAATCACTGTTACTTATTTATGGAGGAGAATACATAGGGCATAAATAAATGCGAAAGTAAATAATATAATTCTTCGGTTCAAATTTTTATTGTTAAATCTTTTTAAATAACCAGCGTCACTTATATGAAGTTCTATGCGTTTAATCAATTTTGAAACAATTTTTATAGTCCACCTCTTGCGCAGACTGCTCGATCTCTTTTATCTCATCTCATCTCATCTTTAATCTTCATAAGAACTTTTTGAGTTGATTTTTTTAATTCTTTTTGAGAAAGCTTTATACCAAGACCTTCTATTGTACATATTTATTTTTAGTGTGTCACTGTGTTAAACTACTCCTAGCGGCGTGTTAGATTATGACTATAATTCGTTTTGTGAGGTTATGATTTATAATGACGAGAAATTATAATAGTAGAGGTCGCGTAATTGACAAAATTCGACCCTTACTAATATTTTTTATTTGCTAAGAAATATTTCTCTGCCATACCTGCATGCCATTTTTTTTAAATTTTGTTTAATAACGTCAGCACCGAGCGTGTAAAAGTAAGTCATTTAGCATTAGTTGTCGATTAATTTTAAAAATAGGAATGAGAAACAATTGTAAACAAAAGGTGTTTTTTGATATCTTTTTGGGTTTATTTTTGCTGTGCTGGCCATGTTTCACCATTGTTACACAGTTCATTTGCCTGTCATTTTAGTTATCATTATAGTTAAATACATAGTAAAATCTCTAAAATTGTAGGCAATTATAATCGGATGCTGTTGGATTTCCAAAGAGCAAATGTAAAATAGTCGTAGCTTTCGCCAGTGACCTTTGATAGTGTTGACATATGAGGTAAAGATAAAGTATTAAACCTTGGTATCACCTTGAACAGGAATCTCTTCCGGACATCGCCGATCAACGATGTGATTCGTAAAGTATTTGCAGTTGTGGGGTCCCTTCGAAAGTTGGAATATTTTATACCCATTTCCACGAAAGTAGCGCTAAACCATAGTCTGCTTCTTACCATACTTGACCTTGCTGAAATTTCCAATTTCGATATTATTAAATATGCTTGAACCTTTCCAGAATCTATGCGTTAGATTTATATTTGGGCTACGCAAATATGACCATATTTCGGAATTTCTGGCTAAGCTCAAGTTCCCTATCCGTTTGCGCCGGAATACGCGAATACTTTCTCCTTTTAACTGTGTACTGTTTAATTCCACTATATCCCTCGTATGAAACATTTCACAGTTGGTTTGAGAAGGAAGGTGGTAACATAGCCAGGTGGGCAAAATACCCTAACACTATGCAAGTGTCTGCGCGATTAAACTGAGTGATAAAGAGCCCAGCGACCTCCAGTAGGACAGACTGTTCGCCATATCTTGTTACATTGTTCAGCAGCACGATGAGGAGGGGAGGTTGGATTGGCTCGAGGGCGGTTAGAGCTCCTTATACCCCAAAATCTATCGATAATACATTATTAAATATTGTTATTGTCATTTCTGAAGGCGTATGTAATCGGTAAAAAAGCAGACGGTGCTTGTTGTTCATCGTAACAGATACCTATTGATAACCATTCGTAATACCAGACATATCACCAACACTGAGTGTCAACATAGAAGAACCCGTTTTTAATCTTGCTTCATAAATTTGCAATTGAAACATAAAGTAAACATTTTCCGACTGATTTTAGTTTAAGGTTGGTAGCTACCTTATTAAATTCAAATAGAAAGGAATATAGTTATTAAGCCGAGGCAGTATTAAAAATCAACTTTTATGTAAGTTCTCTGAGTGAAAAATAGAAATGGAACCCTTAAAATTTAATGACTCCGTATTTCAATCCTCGTCTTTCTTTAGATCTTGAATACTTTATTTATGAAAAAAAAACTGCATAAAATTTGGCGGAAGAACGAGGTTTTCTATTTGAATTTTATAAACACGACAAAACTTCCATTTTAAATTTCTCCCATTTAAAAACTCTTAAACATGGGAACTCTACATATTATATTATTATTTATCTTAATTAATGTAGATTTGTTGACGATCCCGTAGCCTAGCTGATAGTGACCTTGCTTGCCAAGCAAGAGGTTCCGAGTTTTGACTCACGGCTGAAAAGTACATTTGCACGACAGATAAGTTGTTGAGTCATGGGTGTTTGTGATGTTGTATTTGTGCGGCGGTGTGAATGGATGAGTGTTAATTTTTTTTTATTGCAGTCAAAACTCTTTGACACCAAAGCGATTTCACAATGAAATGCACCGCTTTCATCGCTTCTCAATTTTGGCTGAAAATTGACTGGCAGATAATGCTTATAGCATTATGTCCGCCTTTGTTCCATTCTTTGTTGTGGATCATAAGATATAAATAAATAAATGTAAATGTACATAAGGTAGAGCTTACTCTAAAATCGAGGGATGCTCTATTACTAGAGAACAGTTTTACAAATTATGCAAAATGCACAGTTTCACATGCTGCCGTCATTAAAATTTGACGCCCAGACGACTGTCTGATACGCCATTTTTATTCTTATTAGGAACGAAACATAAAAAATAACCGGTCCCTGGTAGCGTTAAAATAATGAAGCAATTTCTGAGTTTGTACCTTTTATCATTTGGACAGTCGGTAGAGAAGTTGTATAAACAGTGCTCTGAATTTTGTGGCCTTTATTTGCGAAGTCCTCAAGAAATTAAAAAAGTATATAACATATACGCAAGGTTTTATGATTATAATGTAATATTATAAAGAGGCATAAGAATATCGTTTCAATATTTTATGGGTTGCAAGTGTTACTGTATTTTTTTTTGCATACATAATTATTTGTTTTGTTTTCTTTTTCAAGTAAATTACACGGATATAAATAATCTTAGACAAATAAGAAATTCAAATAGCTAGCAAGAGATTGAGATTTACATTTAGTGGTACAAAGTAATCTAGACTTAATTTTTGCCTACGTCGATTAACAAGGTGTAGCACGGGTGGTGAAGCTCGGTCAGAGTCCAATATTTATTGATATAAACAACTTTGGGCATATAGTGGAACACACACATTACATAGGCTATTGTTTACGAAATATTAAGTCAAAGTATATTACTGAGTTGGAAACATAAATCTTTGTACTATAAAACATTGGAATTCATAGTTCCCAAATGGAATTGCACCCTAAATTTAAATTTAACTTTAGTTACAGCTCAGAACCGTAATTCTCCAATATCGTATCGTACCGTAAATAACAAGTTGTAAGTACTTGCATATCTGAGTTATAAAGTGTGATTAATGGATTTATGCGATTTAATTAAAGATTTGTTAAGTTGTTATAGAGGAGTGATTCCAAAAACTTCATATATATTTGTATTAATACGAGATACAAGACAGCTTCCGTTGCAATGTATATATATAATTAAAAATTATATTGAAGTTAATTAAAGTTATTACTACGTTTATTTAAGATTCCTGCTGCATGTTTTTTTTAACTACGCAATAGATTTTATACAGTTTTATCATTATCTAATTTTTTTTATTCATAACAATTTTATATTAGAATTATATTGTTTAAAAGATGGCAGAGAAATTTCCATGTTACAATCATCCGGATGAACAACAACTATGAAGGAGATAATAAAATATTTTTTTTTATGTGACATGTTCACATTGTAAAAAAAATATTAAGAGTTAGTACTCGCGTTTGATAGATATTAATTCAGGTCAGTCACGGAACTTAGTGACTCTGTAATGCCGAGGTTCCGTCGGCCACTGCACAAGCCATGAGGTGGTGTTCGGATGTCCTGTCACACGGCAAGTAGAGCCTACGTTTGGTGCCGGAGGGGTGCTGACCGAGATTTGATGATGGGAAAATAGTTATAAAATACATATCGACTGGATAAAGAGTCGTTCCAAATGGCCATCAACGGAGCTAAGGCTTTATCTAGGGAGCAAATGTCGGTAGGGTTAGATGGAGATTAATAGGGACGCCTATATAATTTTTTTTTTCTATAAACAAATAGCGTATGTGGCACTGATTGTCCAAACTGCACGACAATTTTGGTCGTACTGAATACCAGCAGTCGTAACCATCCTTTGTTTGGGATGCGCTACGACATAGGCTGAGTACGGCCATTTTCGCTAGATTGTAGGTATATTTATGATTATGACAATATTTTAATCGCTCTGTGTATGTCGTGCTGTAATATTAACTGTTGTTATTTTTTATTTATTTATTTTTTGCTCTTTTCTTTGTATTCTAACTTTTATACTTGTTTATTATCTTTAATTTTAATTTTAGCACCTATTAGCAACTAGCGAAATAAATGGTTTCTTTCTTTCTTTCTATATCGAGCAGTACGGAATAAATTGCCTCCACATGGAGCGCCCGTCATGAAAACATTATCGGCAAACCTTGCGGTAGAAGTAGTAGCAGAACTATTTCCGATAATCTCTGAAGATGTTCTTCTGGCGATGGATGGATAGCTTAGAATGACGCTTCAAGCCTTCCTCTTATAGAACGAGAACTATATCTTGCTAAGTTTCTAATTTTATTAGGCGTCCTATTATCATAGAGTGCCTATTGGAGAGCGAGAGAGAGTCTTATGGGACATAGGATTTGACTGACAGTTACTTGGGCCATTATTATCGTGGATGAGACATCAGATCTGCTACATCGATGACACTCTCCTCACGATTTTTGGCAAAAACTATAAGGTGAAGGCCTGTCGAGCCACGTTTGGCTTGTCACTGATTGTCAAATGAATCCGCATGTTGGATCTCAGGGTCTCTTTGGACAAGACGATTGCTCTCCTCTTCTAGGGATCACGTAGAGGCCCTCTTGCGACATATTTATTATCGTTTATGGCATGGTCGAGGCTGTCAAAGCCAGAATGAAACATCTAGGCTTTAACTTTGGACAGTCGTTGGAGCTTTCGGGTGCACTTTACCAAATTGTCTACTAGGCTCAGCAGATTGTCATAATAGATAGTTTCACTACGAAGGAAGTTCTGCTGTGACCTGTCTTGGACTCCGGGTGTAGGTACTTGCCGATTTGTATCAACACCAAAATGCGGCGCTGATAATTCGTTGCATCCGGAAGAGCTTTTAAGGATTAGAGCTCTCACCCATGATACTCTGATCCAACGGCAGGCGTTGGTCTCTTTTTACGAAGCTATTATATCGCAGAAGAACCCTGTAGAACGAGAAAACGAAGTCGATGTCGAAACAGACCCAATCCGCCGTAGACCATTGGGACCTGAGGGTTAAGAGATGGCGTTATGAGAATATCCTCTCCATTGTCTTCTAAAAGCCGTCTGGCTGACCCTTGAGGCAACATAGGGGAGTGCACGATCTTATGTTATCCTTTGTAGACAATGAGGGTAGAAAACTGCTGGATTTTTGTGGGCATTTCCTTCGAGTTCCACATACCGTCTCCACGAGGAGATAGGAAGCGTAAAAACTTTATCAAACTATATTAAAGAAAAAACAAAGACACATATCAATTAAAATTTCAATGGGTTGTTCTTGAAGTATGTAATCCGAGTCCTCATTACAAAGTTTCTGAACGTGTACCGAAATATCCGGTTTATTATCGTTTGCGCTGTATATCCTGAGGCGACACTCCCAAATAACGTTGGAGTTTCTAAATTATATTATCTTTCAAGGTATTTTTTGGTGTCATATTTTAATATTACTTCAATACATTTTCACCTATAATGTACATATATCGTAGTGTGTCCTATTTTCTTTCATATTCATGTTAAAAAAGAGAAAATGTTTTATTTTTTCACATGTGTGTGAAACTATCAAACAATTCAAAAAAAAATCACCGATAAAAAATTATTGCTGAACGCGTTTCATTGGTAATATTTTATTTTTTGTCCGAAATCTCATAAGTAGTAAATCAAGGAGAAGTAAAGTGCTTTTTGGCTGGTTTATCGAGATTCGATGAATTATGTATTTTGAATTGATTCCATAAATATGAAGTAGATTTTATCATTGTACACAAGATCCAACACCTCAATTATCATGATGTAGAAGTATTGTATCTCAACTATATTTTTTAATAAATCTTGGCGTCAAAAACTGCTAATTTTAATTTAGATTTGTGACTATTAATAAATACTTTTCTTCGGAGCAATTTCAAATTTTACTATCCCCATGGCCTCCACAGTATCACGCATACACTGTTTTCGCATTTATAAATCTAAGTGTTTATAACTAAGTATCTTTGTATAATTGTTATTCGAAATCAGCATAATTTAACCAGGATAAAAATCAAGATCGGCAATAAACACTAATATTTTTATACAGATCAATAATCTGGGAATGAGATGTTTCATATTGGGTGCGCCTGTACAGTCTAGCATAATAAACTGATTTCCAAAAAAATATTCAAAAAAATATTCAATGAGCGGTTTTCCTCTGAGAAATTAATTTAAATAAATTATTTTTAAGTATTTACGTATGACAACAATATGGTAGCAATTGGAACTGTCAAATATCATGCCTGTGATGATTTATCTGTGGAGTTTGAAAATCTATACAATAATTCGATTTTACTTTAGGTACATTTTATTTATGAATTGGCATC
Source organism: Megathymus violae (assembly GCA_003671415.1). NCBI lineage: Eukaryota > Metazoa > Arthropoda > Insecta > Lepidoptera > Hesperiidae > Megathymus > Megathymus violae. Next base: position 453,479 of record PDGT01000057.1, read on the forward strand.
TTTTATCAAGATTTTCAGTAACATAGATAAGTAACATTTATTTAGTTATTAATCCGAGATATTTACATATTATATTGACATTTGACATTCATGACGTATTATACCATTAAACTGTCATATGCATCCGACTGACAATTCGCCATCCGCCATAATGTTTCAGTGTTACAATAATTTATTCACAAATTGAATTATTGACACTTAGTCAAGCTGAAATCAAGAATTTGATTATAAGGAATGCTTTCGATTAATATAATCTACTTTCTACAGTTTATATATGGCGATGCCCAGGGTTCATACATTTGTGGAACATCTTCAATGAAACGTCATCATCATAATTTTAAGATCCACAAAAACAAACACATGATTATAATACTGCAGATAAGAAGAAAAATAAAAATCTTAATGAAATTAATCTCATGAAATTAATTTGATTTCTTTAGCGATTTCGTAATTAAAACAGACAGACAGTTTAATTTATATATTGTATATACACGAGATTTCTGTCTCTACTGGTGTATATATCTGTTGAGCTTTTCTGTATGTCTCGAGATGACTCAAAATCGGCTTGACCGATCTTCATGATAATTGGTATGTAGTCTGAACACGTGATTGTGCAGATGATGGGCTATATGTATAAAATATCAGTAAACTGAATGCAGATTTCTATGTTTTTTAGTGAAGGCAAAAAAATATGAAATTTTTAATAATCAAGTATATAAAATTAAAAGTCCAACCCGGACGAAGTCGGACGGGGCCGCTACTCTATACTAATAATAAAACTGTGAGGGAGTTGAATCTGTACATAGGATATTTTTTAGAAATTTAATGCACGTTGACTTTGTTTTCGATAGAAACCTGTCTCTTTGTCTGTCTGTTTGTCTGATCACGTATACCATTAAAACCATGAACAAATTTGGATGATACTTGGCACTTTAGTAGCTTATATTATGGGTACTATTTATTCCGGGAAAAGTATCTATCCCCGCGGGTTAAAAATAAAACATAATATCGACACTCTATTAAGAGAACAGTAAATATTGATTACCTGGCTGTAGTTTTTGCAATAGTTTAATTTGTTTCTAATTTATACAATTAACAAAAACCCCTTCATAAAACAATACGGGTGCTGTTTTTAAATGTAACGCGCATATTTTTTGTAACAATACGAGGAAGGGTTACTGGTTATAGATTAGGGATGTTATGGATATGAAATTACGGATCTCGATATGGATATATGAATAATTCTTTACTGGTTTCGGTTACGGTAACGGATATGAAATTATTTCGGATTATCCGGATGTTTCGGATAATTTCGGTTATGGAAATTAGATGATTTAAGAATATGAAAAAAAATTATAATGTATTTACAATGTAACACTTTGACTTTATTTCTATGTAATATCTGGTATTACCATCATACAAAAGAACAATATCCTTAAAAATGTATTAATTAAACTTGTCTAAAAATCTGGCATAACGCGTTGTTTGTGTGACTTTGCCCCTATCCGACATTATTTGAAACTTTTTTATCGGATTCGGTTACGGTTTTGGATATATTTTTATTTCGCATTTTAGATAGTTTCGGTCACGGTTACAGAGCTCCTGATCATCTCTATTAATTATTCATTCAGCTAATTTTGCTAGAAAATGTTAGAAAAAAATGTATCGTCACTTTTAAAGACAACATTTCTTTTCGTTAAAATGAGGATAAGGATAACGGTACCGATCATTGAATGGATTGTGAAAAGGGAAGATCAATTTGCACCTGTTCCTGCACATAAAGTTTTAACGTGTCGTTATAACAAAGATTTTCAATAGATTTAACCTTAATGACAATTAGATTTTGTCGGCCGTTAATAAGCAACCTCTCTGTTATACATATGTATGAGAATGTAGTACGATGATGTGTTCACGCTGCAGCTCGAATGTCATGTGATGAATCTGAATATGTGATAACAGTTTTAATTGGAACCACAGGTTTGTAAGAGCGAAAACATTTTAAAGAGGAATTCAGTATTTTTTATGATCACAATTCATAACTATTCCGCTATTGAGCTCGTACCTCCTTTCATAATGAGAGTGTTAAATCCATCATCCTTCTACGTAGATTTCACACAGGTTTGAAAGAATTCTGGGGAATTCTCAACTAGCCAGTATTTCATTTTCTCAACGCCCATAACTTTGGAGAACAGGTGCGTGCAGTCGACAGACCGTTTTCAAATCTCGTGGCGTGCCTTCACGTCCAAGTTTTATCCAATGTTAACTACATATTATTTGGAAGTAATTAAAGGTACTCGTGTTAAATTTTGTGTATAGTGAAATCCAGTGTAACGGTGACACTACTAAGTAATAGTTGGGCAACAAATCCCAGTAAGGATAAGCATAGTTACCAGGAAAAATATATATATCATTCGTCAACGTTGCGGCCTCACCGATTAAAAATGAAAATTATACAGAAATACTTATCATGTTACACGAATTTCATGTTTTACGTACAGTAACATAATCGTTTATAATACACATACTAAGAACTAATCTCTATTCTGTCTTATTCAATATTCTCACTTAAAACCCAACTTCATGCAAACTAGAATTACTATTAAGTGGTTCAACCATCGCATCGCAGACATCGCTACGATGCTTTTTATTAACGGCATAAAGATTACGGCAATACAAAACTTGGCGCTACATATACTGTAAATCGTATCAGTATTTGATAAATTGATTGAAAGTGTGTAATATCTATTTATAAGCATTAAATTTGAAGCTTAATTTTCAACTTGATTTGCACTTTGATGTTGTTTATTGGTATTCTGAATTAGGATACCAGTCTAGATATATTTTATTGAACGCCTGCTGTATTCCGTGTAACAGAGGGAATATATCTCTTATTATATCTTATAATGAATAAAATAGAATACAGCTATTATTTGAACAGCGGCCTTATTAAACAAATTTATTAAAACTATCTGTTTATTTAGTCATGTAATGGTAAATATAAATTTATATATAAATCAATAAATAAAATGTATACAAAATAAATAATACCCTAACTTAAGCACATAATTAATTTACGCAACTGAATATTATAACACCTTGCGAATAATCAACGATAACAAGAAACGTAAGTTAATAAGCCTAAATCCAATCTACTTTAAACATTGTTCGTCCTTTTCCTTGCAGATGGGGATCTCGAAAAGCTGTATACCAATACCAGTCGTGAAATTGTTTGGGACTTTATTTATGTCAAATACACGCATGGCATTAATATGAAGGCGAGGCGAGGCCTCGTCATCTGGGTCCGATATTAGGAAACCGGTGAGCGTGCCTTATCAAGGATACGCGCTATTGCATCCATATTTCATGTATCACTACGCGTTCGTATTGTGAGGCGACGAGCCTTACGTTAATCGACTATTAGTTAAATCTGTCTATGGTACTGTGGGCACCTTCGTCCCACATTCATACAAGTTTATGTAGTTTATAATATATATCACACACACACACACACACTTACACTTATGTATTAAATTATGTTTATACTTTATATACATTACACATGACATACACATTACACACATACATACACTCACACGAGCACTCACACTCGGGTTCGAACCTAGCGCGTTTTGGAGTCGACGCACCACTCACACGCTGATTTCTGTCAGCACCGACTGGGCAGCCGCTCGGCAGTTTCACTGCTCTCCGCGTCTCACACATCCCGCTAATGGGATCGGCCGGCGCGCGCGCTGCTCAGTCCGCGCTCGCCATCAAGCAGATGGCTTCTTTTGTCCCGCGCAATACTCTTGTCACTAATCGCTCAACTATGGTACGCTCGCTAGTACTTTCGCTGTGCCTATTTACTTGATTATAAGACATGTTTTTTATGATTTAATTTTACTTAACTTAAAAATGGTGGATTCTTTGATTGAATATGTATTTTTCTTAAGTATTTTCTTAATTTATACAGAATTTCACTTTCATAGCTAAGGTAATTAATCTTTTAACTAACTAACTAGCGAGGTAGATCATCATAATTAATAATATTTATTTTAACATAACTTTCACTTTATGAAAATAGAATTTTTTTTTTTTGGGCTTTACCACCATCTATCAGATTCTAAACAATTATAAAGCACTGTCGATAAAATAAATATATTGTTTAAAATAAAACTCGGCTATGACATTGGAAAGTTTGGTGCTAATTAATGAACACAATTATTAACTAAATAGAAATCAAGCAACAGAATTAATGAAACAACAAAGTAGGAATATGCAGTGAAATGTCTCTTGACAAATTTGGTGTTTTTATTCAGTGGCACAATGTGTGCAAAGATATGAGCAGACCACTAACGCATGTGTTTTATGGGGTCGGGATGGATACTCAGCGTGTGATGAACTTCCATTTGCCTCATTTCGTGCTTATGAGGCAATTTGCGTAATCTGTAAAAAGCCGCATTGATGTGAATCTCTAAAAGGTTTCCTCGTCGCGTCTTGTATTTAGTTTTGGGAAAAAATGTATTCGTTAGAAAAGAGAAAAGTCATTACCAGAATATTATTATGATAATATATTAAACACAAAAAAAGCCGATATATACATACAAAACATATTATGAACCGATTTCAAAAAGCTACTATGAATATTTTTAATGCTGTAATGTGATGTTTTATTCTATTATAATATTATACTGACGACGTAGGTAAATCGATATGAAAAAATAATCTGATTTGAAAAGAATTCGATTCTAAATTAACGGTTGCCATGAACTACGAGGCTTATGTAGTTCAATGTTATGAGTAGATGGCGCTAGTGGGTCACAACTGACAAAGACGGTAATGGGACGTGTGTCACCAATTATATTTGGAAGTTTAATTAAGCTCTGTGAACATATAAAAATAGTTAAAATCATGAAGGCTATATTAGTATACTACGATAAGAAGATTATGTCATAACTAATTATAACGATAAATTTTTATAAATGATTATAACGAAGTAATTCTTTAAGAGCAACTCGATGAGAAGGAACCTAAAAGTGAGAAATCGATAAATCGGAGAAGTGATGTTTATTAGAAGTATACAGAGAGAGATTATTAATAATTTTTGTGTCAATTTTCTGTCGCAACTAGCTAGGAAATGAAACGTTCCCTAAATAAAAGATGGCTCTCATAACAACCGTCAGACACCCGCCAAATGGAGGAACAGTAATAGCAGCCACTCTGAAGCTCCGCACATAGATTGTGTTCTTGTGAATATTTAATATAGGCTGTGTTGTTTACTCTGGGTTTATTTTTGAAATGGCTCAATTATTGTGCTAAATTTGTCGAACATTTGTACATTAGCGTATTTTTCATTTTATATTGATGTTTTAATGGCAATGTTAACTATAGTGATTAATGATAATGATTGCAAATAGTGAATTTTTACCCAATGATCTTCAATAGGAAGGACCTTGCACTGTAGCCATAGTTTGTTCAGCAGTGCACCACGAGCAGGGGAGGTTGGCTTGGACTCAAGGGTTGATGTAGCGCTAATTTACTAATTAAATCAATAATAATAAATACCTGTAGCAGTAGGCACTCTTTCTAAATTTGGAAACGTAAAGAATGAGATAAATTATAAACAAAATATTGTTTTCCCGTTATAAATATCTACTTCGAATTTTACTTTAGAAGCCAGTTGCGCTAAATCTGAAACACGAGTGCTTCGGAATTAATTTTAGTATATTTTATAAGTACGGAGGTACATTAAGCCCTCCTTAATGCTTTCTTTTTGTCTGTTGGTACATCATTACAAGCCATTAACTGTGGATAGCGTTGTTCAAGGTATTTTAATTTCTGGACCGAGATATTCCAATTTTAGAGCTCAAATTTAACCTTATATATTATTATCTTGATAGAATATGGATCGGATCCATACTGCCATTACATCAGTGACACCGGACATGCTTAGTCGAGTATGGCAGGAATTTGAGTATCGATGTGATATTGTTCGTGTCGCTTGTGGAGGACATATTGAACACCAGTAATCTAAACTAGAGTTTCATAAATATGTGTCCCAAGTTCCATAGTTGTATGTCTTATAGTTTATTAAATATATCAATTTGAAATACATATATTCTTTTTGGTCCGCCCTGTATTATATGATTGTTGTGTTTTAAGAATTACTTTACGTAGAAAATAACATTTGCCGGTATTAATTTGATGATGAAATAATATTACGAATGGTTTCGAAGGGTCGGCAGAAAACAATAGCGGCCTACCGCGATCACATCAGGCGACTCTCGCCGTTATGTTTTGGCCAAAAATTGGAATATCGCGTACACCAGTGCGACAGCGACTGTTTATTTATTTATTTATTTCACCAACAAAGTACACACTAACACATACAAAAATATCAGCAATACAAAGAAAAAAACATACAAAGTGTTACTTCAGTTATAGGCGCAAACAGCATTCTCTGAAAGTCACGTACATTAACATAATTTTTATTATTAAATCGAATTAGATTATTTAAGTTTAAATTATTTTATGAGGAAATTTAAGTTATTTACATTACAATGTATGCATTTTTAAAAGGAAATTATTATACAATTAATTAACTTATTAGCAATAATAACAACAACATTAATATAATTTAATTTATCTTTACGTTACACTGAACTATGTTAAAAACAATATGTCATATAAAAACTAATAAAAATAAAAACATCAATTTTAATTTAAACAAGTCGAATTAAATATCATTAAAATAAAAATTCATATTATAGATAAATAAAAATTAAAATAAGAATTAAAAATTAAAAATAACGCTCACAACTATTTTAAACTAAAATTACTTATCATATATAATAATCAAATTATTCTGCTATTATTTGAGCTGCTAAATTTTTAAATTTTGTGTGTGACTGTTGAAGTGCAATAGTCTCTGCGAAACAATATCTTTAAAATCAAAGTTATTTTTTTTTTCGAATCTATTTAACAATTATTACTTCAAAATATAAATAATAATTTCCTCGTAAACCTTTTTTTTTTTATGTAATATGTAGCCACCTAATTAGTTATGTTGATTAACGTTATGTATGAACGTGTGTGTGAGCGGTTATTTTTAGTTGGAAAGCTGCTTGTTTTATTAATATTCCAACGCAGAAATCTCTTACTAGCCAATAATGGTAATAATCGAGATTATATACAAACAAATTTATGTTTGAATTTCGATGTAAAACTGCGTTTTCGTAAAATAGGTAATACAATATACCTTAGCCAAGGTAGTTATATGAATACGACGATAAATATAATTCGCACTCACTTCTATTTTAATAGTAAAAGTAACAAAATTGTAAACTTTATAAGAATGTACCTGTAATTGATACGCCGAAACTAGATTTATGCTACTTAAAGAAGACGGAACCGAATTCGCTGTGCACTGTATTACAAATACTGGTGTGGTACAAGGAAAACGTTATATTTAATATAACTTAAATAACTTGGAAATTTTGTTTCTTCGAAATAGTGAGACACTTTATTGTGTCTTACAAATGACTGTTAAAAATAAGAACATTTTGATTGCTTTCGCTTTTGTTTCCCGAAACTTGATTTTTCTATTCACAAAGTAGTAATCGTATCTGAAATAATCGTAGCTCTTTTTATTAGGCGTTTTATTATTATTTTTTCCTGATGACATTATAGCTTGGAAAGATGGTATGTTAAATAAATTATGTATTTATTTATGATGATACAATAGTGTTCTATGATTATACAATAGTATTTCTATGTTGTAAAATATATGGCTAGATAAACGCGGTAAGTTGAACTTACATGATACGATTTCGTAAAATTATATAATATTCATTTGCACTCAAAGCTTTCTGTAAACATATATCAATCAAATGTCCACACCGTCTAGTTTTAGATAGTTCGATTCATTAGAACGGGATAATTAAGGTGAACCCAATTTACACTAAACCGGATTTTATTTTTTTCTGTCGTCGTTTTTAGAATTTGACCTATAATACCACTAAATGTTTGTATGACATTGTATTTTTACGATGTTGACAGAATAGACAGAGTAGACTTTGTTACTACTGAATAAAAAAAATAAAGTTGTTCCTGTCTGTCTGTGTAAAAAATGCAATATTAGGTAATACTTCGTGTTCTGACTTCTGAAAGCTGTTTACATACGAATGCGAGCGAATCGATTCGTATAAACATTCGGGGGTATTTTTGCAACCGTAGCGCCGTAGGGAACCCGTAGCAAGCAATTCTACGCTCGAAGAAGATTCGGTGGGAAAAATTTGTGTCTAACATATCCATACAAATATTTTTATGTTTTAATGTTTTAACTCTATTTACTTTTTACATTCTCCTGGTTTTAAAAAAAATATGTATATTAGAAAGATATCATAATGAGTTGTCTATTTTATACCTATATTATTATGGAAAAACTGGAAAATATCAAAAATTAGTTTCAAACATGGATATATCTATACAAACTTTAACTTCGTTAGATCCAGGAATTACAATTTTCGCATACAAACTTTAATAACACTTTTAAATTATTTTTTTTTGTAGAACAAGAATATCGTAGGTATATTATTTATAATACATCCAATCTTTTCTCATTTTCACGTCTGTAAATTTTTAATTTTACAAATACGTTGTTAGTAGGTGCTAAAAGACTATATAATAATCACTTATTGTAAAAGTTATATTATTAGCTTCAGTATGATACAATAGCGAGAAAGCTCAGTAGCCTCATTACTGTGTAGTTTTACAAAGTTTCACCTTGGTATTCCGTGAACATAAACATTTGTCAACATACAGGCGCGTTTAAGTCTTCCTTGTTAGGAGCCTAGCATGAGTAGTTGTATTATCATTAGAATTTGTTAGCGTTGTAAATATTTGAACTACATATGTTTTGTAATGAGAATGGTAGGATGTGTTGCCTGGTAGCCATGATACGAAACAGTAAATGTGTTAGCCTAGCCTACCTAAGGGACAGGGCCTACGATAGGGCTTAGTTATGATTCAACCACGCAAGAGACTAGTGCCTCTCTTCTAGGAACTACACGTTTCGGAGTTACACATTTAGTTTGTACCTACAAATCTCATTATCGTTGACAATGAAATCTCGTCGAAACGTTATTCGAAATATTCAATATAATATCGCATGATTGATAAGCAAATAATAATATATTATATGTCCTTACTGTTCATAGATTGATTGGATGTATTTGTGATATATTTCTAATTATGGTACAATATAACTTTAAAGTTTCATACGGTTGTTTACCTGTCGTTCGTTACAGATCTTTGGAGAGTCATAGCCACCATAGTGCGGAAGCGTGCTTGATTCAGTGCTAGTAGATAACTTTGATGCACCATTAGGTTAGACGTCATAAAGTTTTCGATAATGCTTTATCTCTATTTAATGAGAATGCTACCTGACATGCAAACTAAACGTGCTCTCACGGATACAGTCATGAAATTTTCCCACTAAAAATAACCTATCTTTTTAATTTATCTATTCTTCCTCTTCTTCACGTGCCATCTCCATCAAGGAGGTCGGCGACCATTTGTCGATACGTCTCTTTATCAGCAGTCATATGACCTAGGTTGTCTGTGCTTTTAACCCAATATTAGCCAATCCCTTATATTACTTACCTTACCAATATAACCAATCCATGAGATTCTTCTTCTACCTGGACCTCTACTTCCTTTAATTTTGCCTTCAATTATTAATTTTAATAAGTTATATTTATTGTTCCTGTATGTGTCCAAAATAGGCTGTTTTTCTTTTCTTAACGGTTTTCACAATTTCCAAATGTTTATTCATTGTTTGTAAAAATTCGACATTCGATATTCTTCTATTTGATATTCGATATTCTACATTTAATTTTATACATTCTTCTGTAGATCCACATTTCAAAAGCCCTTAGTTTATCAATTGACTTCTTTTTCAGTGTCCAACTTTCGGAACCACACATAAGAATTGGCAGAATATAACATTTGACTATTCTCCACCGCAATTTTAAGCCAATTTTTTTGTTAGTCAATAATTTCCTCATGTTCTGAAAGGTTTTTCTGGCAATTTCAATTCCTATTCTAATTTCATGATCCAGTTCCCAGTCCTCACGACGAAAGGTTTTTATTCTTCAAATAGTGAGTGGGGGCACGAGCTCAAAAGTAAGACAGTGAAGAATGAAATATATTTACCTACTACTAACATAAGTCGTTGAGCTTCAGTTCTGACATGAAAAGGGATTATTCATTTTCAGCGTTTTCTTTCTACGTGCACGATTTCGTTTGACGTAGGCTTGAAACTTCATATGTTCATTAAAAATTGTTTTTGCAGTAATCGACATCATTAACCTGTTTGCCGTAGGAAAATCAATAATCATTAACGCTTCATAGAAGTTTACACGATGTACATTTTTAAACGCTAATGTGTTATGGTTACAAGTATTTGACAGATTGTTTTTGTTTTTATTTGGTTAGGTTATAAGAAACTCGGTCCAGCCTTGAGCCAATGCCCACCTCCCGTGTTCGTGGTCCATTCAATTAAACAACGGACGAGGCTATGGCGAACTGTCCCGTTTGTTGAAGGTTGTTAATGATAAGGATGAAAGGAGGTTGTTAGTGCCTAATGTTAAGTTAATTATAGGTAATAAATTTTTCATCGACAATTCAATAATCAATTATTATAATTAAAGTACATAATATTTAACTTCTGTGTACAGGCCCTTCCACTGCTTTGACGAAAAAAGGAAAACCCTGGAAGAATAAAATATTTAGTTTCTATTTGAGATACACATTATATGAGGGCTTCCATTGATTAACCTTCAATTTTGTTTGCCACTGGCTGAAAACGAGATAAACAACATTGCTTATGTACCCATGACATCTGTTACTTTTAAACCTAAAGTAAGAACGAATTATAATATTTTACTAGGTATATAATATTCGTAATAGTTTTTTTTATTTCTTGTTCGATCATATAACATTCTATTTTAGTTCATCATAAAGTTATTTTTGTAAGTTTTTGCTATTTATAAAGTTTTTACGCCGCTGGTCTAAAAATAACAATCCGCAGCTTACCAACGGCAAACTTGTTTGGACAACTTGAAATCGATTCTAAAATAACAGGAGTACCTACCATCCGTATTTGTAAATAACAATTTATTTATCTACTCGACTTACCGATTATATAAATATTATAAAATACCCATCAATTGTCAAAATTTTACAATGCTTCAGTGATATGCCTTTAAGAGCTTATAGCTTGGAAAATATATTTAATTGATATATTCCTTAAAGAATATTTTTAAGTTTATTTCAAATGATTATTTAGTAGTTATATTATTATGACAAAAAAAATAACCATGAAACAAATATATTCAGTGAAAAAAAAACTTTGAAATATATATATATATACTTTGTTATTTTCATTCTGTAGGCACGGTAGTATTTGCATGAAAATATAGAAAAGAATTTTGCTCAAAATATAAGTATATAAATATAATTGTAGCCTATGATTTTAATTATTCTGCTCGATACGACATTTTGCCCACGACTATTCGTAAGTTTTAATTCCAGAACTTAAAACGTTAAAAAATATTATAATTTATAAACCCATTATTTGTCCTAAATAGCATATTGTATGTAACTTGGTCATCTATACATACATATAATAAAATTCTAACTGGTCGATTTCTGTACATGAACAATATATGAGAAAAAAGAATTTTACAGGCCTTTATTAACGCAATAGATAATTAAAACAATAGTTGTTAGAATTTTTGTCTGTTTTTGTTCCCGCTAATCTCAGAAACGGCTTAACCGATTTTGTTCTGGTTTTCACTAATGTATTTCTGTAAGCATCACTTAATACTTAAAGTTTATTTCATTGCAATCCATCCATTAATAAAAAATTCTTATTCACACAGAGAATAATAACCTAGAAAAATGCAGATGCTATCTTTAAGCGTATGGTATTTTTTCCGAAGCGAAATAGCTAGTTAATTAATATAACTGGACTACATTTTTGTGAAGACGATACTTGAAAGTATGAATTGTTTTGTACAATTCAAAACTTTGTACGCTTTTGAATTTTCAGTTGAATTATGAATGAAACCCTACTCAAAAAGTTTTATTTGGCATTCAAAATCACATTATGAAATTTGTAACTTTGCGTTACGTGGGACTTTTTGTTTGAATTAAATTAGCTACTTGTACATGTCTGGACATAATCAGATTAATTTGAAATAGCTGTAGCAAAATTTTTGTCGTTTGATTGACTTCTTCGTAGCAGTTTGCACGTTTGATCAGTTTTAAACTCTAGAATTTTGAATATCTACTCTCGTAGAAAGTTAATCTGTGAAGAGGTTTTCATGCAATATTATTATTATTTTACAAATAATCCTTCCTGAGGGTCAATTTCAACTTTTTGTTATGTTAATTATTAAGAGTGACTGATGAATGGTAGGTGACGACAAGAACTTTATATTTATAAATATTGCTAGTGGCTGAAGGATATGAAGCGTATACTTAATGTGAAATCTTGTTTCAAGATTTTGGGATGACTCGTGTTGAGAATACGACTATTTGAATTATACTGATTGTTTGTTTTCCACTGGTTCTTAGATTTATTACCAAATCTTGATATTTACTGAGCTTTTCAAACATAGTACTCTAAATATTGTGAGAGTTACGAATGGCTAAATAGGTTTGTTGAATTTATTATTAATGTGCAGTTTTGTGACGTAGAGTAGAATAGAGCTTTACTGTTATAATGGTCCTGTTTTGATATTTTTTGTTACTATATGTATTTTTTTCCAAGATGGAATCCAGTTTGTACTTATAATATTATGTTATCTTTGGTACTAGTTTCTATCTGTAGTTGTAGGTAATAGTTGCTAGACTACCTATTGCAACTTGATCATAACGATGATTATGTCTGTCTGTTTATGCTGCACTGTTTCGGCAGTCGCACAATGTCTACTTAAGTGGCTGAACTTACCATGCAATAACCGTTGTAATACGTTTATTATAATTACGCATTACTAATGTGTTATCTTAAAGCTATTGTAAATTCTTCGTTTCCTAGAAACAGTTCTACTTTCTGTAACCACTCTTTTGACGTATTTATATCGATGCACTATTGATATTATGCGCTCTGTGTTTTTGTAAAACTTTTTCTGTTCATATCGTTCTTCTGTATTACCTATGATCTGTTTATTGATCTGTGGCTGTTTAATTTATTTATTTTTCAATTTAAGAGGTAATTATGAAGTCTGCAGTCGGGAGGTGCAAAGAAACTCTAAATTTCTTATACTAATTTATTATTGGTTTAAAAAATCCAAGAAAGTGACGATTGCTCGAAGTTTGATACAAAAGTGCTCTTCATATTCAACAATGTGAGAAAATCGCGAATTACAAATTATTAGTAACTATAGTATAATTTTTTTCTCCGTGCAGTTTGGGTCATAAAAGATAAGCCGGCTAGGGCGTGACTATGTTGCGCGGGCGCAACGCCATTATGGGTAAAAACAAATGAGTCATCGAAGGCAGGTAGGTGCACGGCGGCGGTGCAGTATACAAAGGGTGCAAATTTAAACTTAGATACAAGTAATTATATTTATTTTTAATATAATTTATTACATTGTAAACTTTTGTACTTATAGTTTTTTAATACATACATACCCAATTAATAATTTATTTTAAATTATTATTATTCTTATTTTAATAAATACGTTGTTTTATCTATTTTTCTTTCATTTTTATCACAATTCCGCATAATGACAAAACTAAATACACTATCGATAACGCTTATCGACAACTATAATGCGCATCATTATGCCCGCCCATAAGGCCCGTGAGTGGGAGAGAGAGAGCAAAATACTCACTTCACCGCTCCGACGTTTTATGACACAAACTGCATGGAGAAAAAAATTAAACTATAGCATTTCCCTGTAGAAGGACATACTTTGAACAGGGCCGTATTGTAACAAGTTGTGGTCTGCTTTGTTATGTGTTTGAGGTATGTAAATTTACATTTAAATTGAAAACACCTGCGAAATATGGATATTTCTGTACGATGGAGGTTTATTATGTTGATTAAACCCTCATGTCGAAATAGTGTGAGCTGTTGCGTGCATGTTGTAGAGTGGTATTTAAAGTATTTCGTGACATATGTTCTGATATCAATAGTAGTTTTTTGAGGTCAATTTTAGACCGCTATATGATTCACAATGAGTATGTTAGTATTAGGATGGCTTTTGTATTGTAGTTTTGTAACTCTCCTCCATTCCTTGTTGGTATGTACTAAAACAATCCTATAATCCAAGGTTTCATGGCAGTAATTCATTTTTAAATGACAAATCGACCGTTATAACATTGTATTTTATGACTAATATTATTATTGTATATCGGGGTACAATAAAGAGTATTTGTTAAAGGGAATGTTTTTCTTGTTAAACTTCGGAAACAGATTGTTCTACATAAATTTTGCCGAAAACATTAATATTTAAACGTTAGAGTTACTTCGATTTCAGAAAGTATAATGTGTAATGGGCCCCTCGATTTCGTAGGGTGGTTACATAATACTATCTCCTTATATCTATAAGAAAATTGCAAAAATCTATGTACTCTTTATTATCTGTTTTATTATAAATCTCGTCTTTGTCTACTAGCAAGTTTTTAATAGTCCTGAACTGATTAAAAATGTTGGTTAATAATGTTCTTAAAACAAAGACAACGAAAACAGTTACCTGATGATTTCAAGTAGAGAAACAGAATACGAAATAATAACTTTGCGTACTTTAACTCCATTGTTGCATTAAAGCGTGAGAAATATTTTTTTATTTGTTTTTGTTGGTGGGTTTTTATAAATTACGTCACCGGGCTGGTGGGACTACCCCAGCTATCAATATACTTTATTGTTTCAGGGAGAATTCTTGATACATAACATAAGGATCGACAATTGTTACGTGGAGCTATTGTCCACTAACCATCTAGACAATAATCTAGGACATACATATGTATACGTCTCGGATTTGGTTCTGGGTTAAGGTCTAGATTTTAGGAGTTAATGATTTTCTCTTTCGACTGTTCTCTTCTTTGAAATATTTCAAAGCTGAAATGCATTATTGCAATCATTAGCTCTTTGTTAAATGTTTTGTTACTCACTTTAACATAAACACTGTTTGCTCAATCAATTGACCCAATACTAAATAAGTACTTAGCAACCAAACGAATTACTCGATCGAACATCGTAAACGCATTACGTAAACATACGTAATAATGATCTATAGGGTTTATAAGTGGGTGAACTATTAAATAGGGCACTAATTATGGAAGTATTTGCAATAACAGATATATTAGGTAACGGATCTGATTGTACGACTTCTTGGACTGATATGTTATGAATGTTGTTTCTCGATTCTACGGGTATAGTTGTTATGAGTCTTTGAGTTCTTAAAATCGGACGGAAATGAATATCAGGTAACACGAATGCATAATTTACAGTTTATAGTTATATATATTTATATATAATACTTAATGTTAAGGAAAAATCAACTATCATTAAACCATGTTTCTATCATTAATATACATATATCATGATTTGCACCGGGAGACACCCAAACTAGAGATAAGGGAATAATAATGACGTCATAGAGAATAAGAATGTGCTGAGTAACTGTAATAACTTATAATACTCAGAGGTAATACAAATAAATTTCATACTTTTCGCAAGAGACAAGTCACCATTAATCAGTGTTGGATAGAGCAGCCCTTGTGGATTATTTCGGAAGAGACAGTATCCTGAGCAGGTGTAAACAATGCCGCCTCCGTAACGAAAATCGCTGTGAAAATAAAATAAACTTCAAACTTTCTGCAATCTGCTCAATACCGTGGTATGTATAGTAGATAAATTTTATATCCGTGAGAATAAAATATATCGCTCATATTTTATCCACATGATCCGTGAGACGATGTTGTAATAAAATTGCATTTGCTTTTACGCTTTGTTGTGATTTGTCTTATTTTATTTTACTCCCTTGCAACAGTTTCATGAGCGTTAGACCATTCGATAAGAAACACTGAACGGAGGTAAGTGGAGAGCGCAATGCTACGGTAGCCATACAACTTGAAGAAGATAGCAGGCATTTAGAAGGTTCAAGACCGGTTCTTCTTTGTAGTCGGTTTATTCATCGCTGAAGGCCGTGCCCGTTCTGATAAGCTCAGTGGCGGAGCTGACGAGCTGCTTCCGTGCCACCCTGTCTTCTGCCTTCCTACCTATGTTCAGTGTAAACGTTCAAAGGCTGATAAATTGTTGATGTGTTTACTACACATCAGTCGCGTAAATACAATATTTTTCCATTGATTACAATGGAGCTTTTATTAACAAACGTCAAACTAGGTACGTGGGGCGCACTAAAAGTTGCCGGAATCAATAATAAAAAATACTATTAATGGTCAAAAATGAATTTATTGTTTCTCAAAATATTCTCCCTTTGTGTCAATTAACTTTTTCTTATGATTGAATCAATTTTGAAAACATTTGTGCCACTCCTCCGTGGTGACATCAGGTACATGTTTTTCATACTCTTCGACAACCTCTTCTGGTGATGAAAACCATTGATCGCGTAATTGGTTCTTGATTTTTGTTAACAGAAAAAAGTCACACAGTGCGAGGTCAGGACTGTATGTTGAATGACTCATAAGTTGTACGTATTTCGCCTTCAAAAACTCATTTGTCTGTCTGGCCGTGCGGGAACTTACATTAATCGTGGTGCAAGATGATACGGCGCTTACCGTTATTTTCTTTATTTTCACGCAGTTTGTCAATTATTTCCGATAAACAAATAGTCATGTACAAGTCACTATTCACGCTACGACGATCTTCTAAAGCGATAGTCGCCGCGTGTCCAGTTTTATTAAAAAAGGAAGTAATCTGCCGCTTCGAAGCACTTTTCACGCGCGCCACTTTGGTTGGTTTCGGCTCATCTCGAAAGACCCATACGCTCGATTGTTGCTTTATTTTGGGATCGTAGCTATAAATGTATTATTTGTCACCTGTTACTATGTCCCGCACCTAATTTGAAGCCCCCTCGTTGTATCTGGCAAGCATAGTGATGCGGTCCGTTTTTTGAGCATCAGTCAAATTGTGTGTAATCCATCGACAACACAACTTTTTCACACCCAAATGTTTGTGTAGAATTGACTGTATTTGACTCATTCCTATGTCTAAAGATGTCCGGATCTCATGGTACGTCACATGCCTATCAGTTTCGATCATACGGCGCACAACATCAATGTTTTTAGTGGTTCACTCTGGTGCACGGGCGAACTTCACGAATTTCATTATGGAATATGACACGACCGCGTTTGAATTTTGTAAACCAGCTATAAATAGTTGTCTTGCATGGTGCTTCTTCGTCAAAAGCAGACTGAAGCCGAACAAGGCTCTGCTGACCTATCAAATTAAACTTAAAATGGTAAAAAATCATACAACGAAAATTTTCCTGAGTTAAATCCATTTTATTGTAATCAAGCAATTTTAAAATGACGCCACACTGTTAAAAACAATTGACAATCTGATGAAACAATTTGTATTCTACGTCTAAAGAGTTCCATTTTTAAAAGAAGTAATAACTTTTTAAATATTGTTTATGTAAGTGGCCAATTTCAAAAACTTTTAGTGTAACCTATGGACTATGAAGTGACTAATGTACTTCTTTATATTCTTAACACTGTTAACAAATCTTTTAAGATGGTAACTAATAATTAGGTGCAAATTTTACCTTCCTACTGACTGTAGAAATTCAATAAAGGCAATACATTAATGTTGAGTGGGTAAATGGAAAGATTTAAATTAAAGCATATTTTTTTAAAAAACTAAGTGAATTAGGACGTAGAGGATTTAGGAATTATTTCAACCACGAGTCCAAGTAAACTACCGTCCGTGTGGTCCACCCTACAATTATCAACGGATGCGGCAATGACGCTAGGCAATTTTGTCGGTGGTCGCTGGGCTCAGTATATCCTTTTATTTTTTCTCTTCGAGGGGGAAACCTTCGAAAGGTACCCGGTGCCGTGGGAGCGACGCCGGGTTATGTGGGATTTTTACCGCACTAAAACCCCGCCCAGTGACCTTCATCAGCGCCGTGTAGAGGACTCCGGAATCCCCATAGGAACGCAACTCTACCCGGGAGGGACAACATTTCCCGTCCTGCACCATTCGATGTTATCGACGATACGCGGCCACACATACCGTCGTCTTTCCTGGGGTTGTTAGCTGACGGTTCGAGCTCCTACTTTACTGCCTGCAACCCCGGAAGTCCCCTTTTAATCGCCTGTTACGACAGGCAGGGGATGCCGTAGCTCGTATTCTGGGTCCCGTGCTACAGGGACAGAGCTCAGTATATCCTAGTAGTAGGGAGCTTTACCCGCCTGGGTTACTGCCGACCCCCTTAGAATCAACCGATAATGTTTTTTTGTTAATTTCATTACCTACGGCTGTTAAATTTTCATTCACGTCTATAGTAGCGAAATAATAATCACAGAATAAGGGTTACATTTTTATGCAATACGATATAATTGAACTTAAAACATCGGAACATGAGTAACATACTATATTTTTACTCGTTAATGTTTCTATTAGTTTTAAAAAATTATTAATTTTTATAACTGAAATCTCTTCCATCGTTAAAAGTTTACCACTGATTATAATATATTTTACACTATTCGGCAAAATAACGCAGCCATCTTCGTGTTTGGGTCAATATTCTATTAATAGATGGCTGCGTAGCCGGTTAACTTTATACTAAATGTAAAACTATTTTTAAAATCTTTAGTTCTATTTATAAAATATGTTAACAATTTTAGGATTGGAACATGATGGTGAGCGGAGAATATAAATACCTACTAGAAAGATAGCAGAAAAGTTAGACTACAAGCTGGCAGCTAACTCATTAGGTTAAAGCCATACGATGTGCAAAACTTTCAAAATTTTTAATTGTATTATTAGATAAGGTACTATTGATGGAGTTGGAAGTTAATTAATTAACACAGACCGAAGCTAGAGGGCGCGACGCAGCTTAGAGCTTATTCGTTACAAATTCTGCATTTTTAGGGTTGCTACTCAATTAGAAGACTACGAATTTATATTAAAAAAATATATAGAGCCAAGTAGCGTAAGACCGTGGGTTGTGTTCAAATAAACAGCGTACTGCTTGTTGTTGATTATATTCAAGACTTAATATATAAAACATTATATACGACACATCATTGATTTTAATCACATTGCCTTTACATCTTCTTGACAAGCTTGGGTTTCTCATTATCGCTATAGAAAATATGAGAATGCTTAAAAAATCAAAGACTTCATAGGCACACACTTATTCCCGCTAACCAATTTATTTATCACTAAGTTATCATTGATACTGATCGTTTTAATGGTTATTTGATTATAAATTTATTAGCATATACTATTTGCATCGCATTGTACTATTTGCTATTTAGTAACTATCAATCGACACTTTTAGGTTTTTTTTATCGTAACTATTTGCTACAGATTTCAATAGTTCTCTTAGTTTACGTCGACAAATAAATATTTCATCAGGAACTTGAAATATTTTATAAAGTAAGAGTTCCATTCGGAAACTTCATTACTAGTGAGACCATTGGTAATCTAAGTTTTTCTTTGTGACCTTTTTATTCGTACATACTTCATTTTACTTGGTAGGGGGACGATTTTCCTATGTTACAGTGACAACTGTTAACTAGAATGTACATATATTATCTGTCTTGTTTTATAATATACTATATAATTTTAAAAACAAATGAACTAGGGGTCGTGTCGAAGCTGAAAGTCGATTTAAAATTTTGAGGTTTTTATATTTTAATAGCCGACAAACAAGCAGACGAGCCACCTGATGGTAAGTGGTCACCGTCGTCCATGGACATCAGCAAGACCAGAGGTATCACTAATGCGTTGTCGGCTAAGAAATGATAAGAAGGTTAGAAAGCAAGTCCTGGATCTCAAGCCCCAGCCGGAACACGACGAGTCGTTTGGCGGCTGATTCAAGCAGGAGGGTGGTAGCTAGCCAGGCAGGCTTCACGGAACGATAATAATAGCTGTAATAATATTAATGATTTAATAATAATACTGATAATATAATCCATACGTGAAGCCCTACAACTAATCAGGCTGGTTTCTATCGCCTCTTACGACACCCTGTTCTGCTAGCATGGGATTGGGGGAGTATTCTAAGCCGCCCCAATACGGCAAAAAATTTTATATTTGCTATGACACCCCTATACATTTTACAAGCAACTTCACAGACGACCTAGGGTGGCTCACGGAGTAAGAACCGCTGTAGATTATTAATTTGTCAGCTCTGCTGTATCTACGAAGGTATCATTTATTGTTCTACTCGTAATGTTCTCGAGTTACTAGTGTTAGTGCGGCCGAGCGGCCTAACATGACTACGGGTTACTAAAGATGCTTTAGTTGATGTCTGTATTAAGATTGTGCAGAGAAAAATAAAAAAAGTTATAGTTTCAATTTATTTGAAAGATTTTATAAGTAACGACATATTAACTGTTTTTATGCTTATAGTTGGAATCTAAATTATATGTAACATTACAGAGTCCCAGTAAAAAATTTTAATCACATAAGGCAATATTTTAATAAGTTTAGTTCTTTGCCAAGTATTTTACCTTAGGTATTTTTAATATAAAGAAGTAATGAATGGTGTACGGTTGTACATATTGTGTACATTTGTTCATTATAAGATAATTTATGTAATACGATATATCTTATATATATGTATAGATATACGAGTATGTATGTATATATGTATGCATCGCGTTCGTGAATTTTGTCATAGTAGATAAATCCTCATTTCATAATTATGATATACTATATTGTGCAATTAATTTACAGACATTTCATATTATTTTTGGAATACGCCAAAATATTCCTTATATTATTTGAAGCCGCGGGAGTTGTGGTAAAATTTACGACAGTCTGTCGTGTCTATATTTCATTAAAAGTTCCTAAGTCTGGGGATTACACTTTTCACTTTCCAAGTAAGGTAAGCTTGTACTTGGCGATAAATATGCGCAGGATTTGGATTTTTTTTTATCTAACTGTAATATAAAACAAGCATTTTATCTCCCAAAATTGAATCGGAGTATGAACTCAGCACTCAGAGTAGTTTATATGGTTATACTCGTATAAGTGTTTTTAAAGTGTTATATTCAAGATCTTTAAACTAAAGATTCGATAATGATGAGAAAATGATAGTTTAAAAACACGCTTTTGTAGCGATATGCTTGTAATTATAGTTTTTAAAAATTATCCTAAACGACGTCTGTTATGCGACTATCCAATCACTTGTCTGTTCTAGTCAACAGAAGGTCTTAGAGTAAATATATGTCGTAACTATGAAATTATCGTATTGTGATGCTTTTTAAGGACGGACAAATGACAATAACAGAAATCTGGAAATGCACACATACAGGTCAAGGTAATATACCTAACAGTATGTACAGATACAAAATTATAACTACGTGTAAAGATTTTCAAAAACAAACGAACAACGAGATTTAGTTCCTTTTGTTCAAGTTGGTAGTAAACTGATTTGGGCGTATTCAACAGGCTGGAAATTTCGTGAAATGCGGGAATTGTGTGGAATAACAATACAATAATATGCGGGTATTCCGATTTGGCGGCGGCAACAGCGTCTTGGGAATCGGCGGCTATAAAGGGAGATATGCCATAAACCTTCCAAAACAGGCCTTTGACTCACTCTAGCGCCGTTGAAATTTAAGGACTTCCGAAATTCTATTTTCTTTAGTCATGAGCGATTTACATTTATTTACATCCATTGGAAAGTTTTTACCGCATTTAATATTCAACCCCGTCTGGTTGGTTTAAATTTTTAACAGAATTCATTGTTAAGTTATAACTTATTAATATATATTTTATATGTATCAAAGCTACTCAAGTACCTAATACCTAAAGTTGTGTCCTAAATTACTTTAGTAGTTATTTTGTTTACGTTAATGGAACACTACGTCAAACAATACCGACGGGTTATTTGTTGAATTTATTTATTCACTATGGCGTTTCTAGCATTTGGCCAATACACTTTTCACATATTTATTTGCAACAACACGGGATTAGGTTTTCATGTATTTCCATTAATTCATACACTTTGCATTAATAATAATACCTTTAAATCGTAATGTATACTAATGATTTTGACAGACGAGATTGACGTAGTATTCGATTCTATATCCGGTACGTGATTGACGTAGGTGGTTGTCAGTTATCAATCAATTTATTATTTTGTTTCCAAATTCTTAACATATAACGTAATTTCTAATTAAATATGCACTTAATTGTGTTGTGCAACTTCTTGAAAGTGCATAATGTTATTCTTTAAATTAATGGACTATCATATTTGCGTTCCTCGACCTTTAACCTAACTCTGGGTGTTTTATTAAATACTTCGTCAAAACAAAGAATAATAACTTTGAAATTATTAAACGAAATTAAAGTGTTTGCAGTGTAATATTGTAATGAATATTATTAAAATAATTAATTAAGCTATACATTTAATATTCTCTATGGTCAACATTATCGTTCTAGGAGTGCACAAAGGTATACTGGAGGAACGGATATCCATTACAGGGGATAGGTCGTTGAAAGGTCGTGCATTTCCTTCCTTGGCTTGGCAATGTCGGTGTCGGTGTGACCGATCCTTAAGTAATTGTGAGTCCTTGATTGAGTATTATTGTGTATCGTGATGAATCGAGTGGCGATTCCTTCATTTGTTGTTCTTGTGGGTCGCGTGGCGCATGGTTGAGGCGTGTGCGCATACTGACTTCCGTTCCCACTGGTGTGTTTATTTTAAAACTGTAGGCGGTAACCTTCATTCCACTACGTGATTGTTTCCCTTCGTATAACGAGCCGTACGGTTGGGGCGTAAGCCGTATGCTGCTGTACGGTTAGGATTTAAGCCGTATGGCGGTGTACTGTTGAGGCTTAAGCCTTATCGTGCTGTACCGTGGAGGTCATTCCCTGTTTTAGATGTACTGTGGGATCTTTTCCTTTTATGGTTCGCCGTGTTCCATCGATGACATTCCTGTGTTTCAATATGTAACGTCGGGATTGACTTTGCAGCTGATCCAGCGGCAGTGACTGGATGTGGTAACTTATCGAAGGTCAACCTGCTCATTGGCACTGTATTATTGAAGGCTAGCTAAACGAACCAACGGCCTCTTATTTATTATGATATAAATTAAACTTACAATTTATTATTATCCTACAAATTAAACTAACCATTTATTATTCTTTAAAAATTTATTATTACCGTAAAAACTTAACTACCCATTTACATAAATATTATTATTATAAATATTACCTTATAAATTTAACTTACCAATTACCTCACTTACCTTACCATTCACTATTACGTATAGTTATAATTGTTGACACCTATTATTAAAATAAACAAGTCTTTGGAAACTAAATTACTTAGTTTTATTTAGACTTAGATTATTTTACTTTACATTACGGATTTACCCTTACAAAAGGGCTTTGTTTTAAGTAGATTTAAGTTGAAAATGACCGAACTAAGGCGATTAAATTAGATTTAAACTGAGTACAAATTAATTATTGACTTACTTGAAATAGATCTATATATGTCATAGTCTTTACTATAGCACATAAATAGATTTTAATGAATCTATCGTCGTCCCAAATTCTATATTGTATTTCGTCAATAATCCTTTATAAATTAAAAGATTTGAGTGAATTCCAAGAAAGAATAAAGTTTGTAAATATCGTAACATTTTAAATTATATGGAATTGTAATTTTTGTGTTAAAAAGAATTCTCGTTTGCTTTTAGTGGCGACACAATTTCAAGCTTCAGAAATAGTATCATACCGCATCGTCCCTTCCTATGTAACATGCGCCTAAGGAGAAAAGCAAATAGATAGAGTTAGGGTGTCCCCATACCAGACGATGCGGAATGGGCTTAAGCCGCTTAAGAAAAGCTTTATGTTTATAGTATTATACGTCATTCGCGCCGGGTGATTTCACTTCTGCCCTTTGCTATACACATGTTTTAAGATTTTGGTTGCAGTGTGATACTACTTAGCGGGTTCCGACCTTACATTACCGACGGGTAACATGTATTTTATCATTTTACTATTAGATATTCATGTGCTTGTAAGGCGCACATGTTACTCAAATGAAATTTGTGTGTATGTGTGTGTGTGTGTGTGTGTGTGTGTGTGTGTGTTTGAAGAATATTGAGGCTAGCTCCACTCAAATTTGTTTATTTTATTTGACTTCAGTTACAATTGTATGTTTTAATGTCTGCTCTATTGCTACTTTCACACCACCAATATTAGAACGCTATATGCCATATTAAGATAATAATATAGGATAATACGATATACGATAATAATCAAATCATTCCTGATCATCAATTTATATGTTATACGGTCGTTTCGTACCTATCTGTTGCAAATATTTTAGATAGTGTTCCAGAACAGTATAGCGTGAAAAATAACAATTCGTATGATATACTACGCGGAATACGTTTCACTCATTAACAACTCTCTTCAGCATAAGGGTTTCACGTCATTGGACATGTCTGAAACCTACTCCACCAAGTTGCTCCAGAGCCGATCAGTGCAGTTCAATCAAATCCCAATTCAGGCTGTGTACGATTAAAACTACTAGAGCTTTGTGAGACGAATTTATGTATTAACATGCTAATACTCCTTTTAGTTTCACTTGTATGTCATTTTTTTTTATTTTCGTATTAAAGGTGATAACTAAATAATTTAACACCTGTGATCAAATTTTCAACAAAATTATCAGATAAAGGTTTAACTGTTGTTGTGGCCGTATTGGGGCGGTCTAAAATAGTTTCCCCAATCTCATGCTGGCAAAACAGGGTGTCGTAAGAGGCGACAGAAACCAGCCTGATTGGTTGTAGGGCGTCGCGCATGGATTATATTATCAGTATTATTATTATTTAGTCATTAATATTATTACTGGCATTATATATTATTTTTCCGTGAAGCCTGTCTGGCTAGCTACCACCCTACTGCTTGAGTCAGCCGCCAAACGACTGAGAGCTTGAGACCCAGTACTTTCTTTCATACCTTCTTCTCATTTCCTGGAAGACAATCAGTAATATCTTTGGTCTTATATCCTTGAACGACGTTGGCCATTTACCATCAGGTGGCTCGTCTGCTCGTTTGTCGGTTATTAACATAAAAAAAATATGTTTAACCCTCATAATATACAGGTATTCATGTTACTCTGTAGTAAAATATAACTCTTTGTTTATTTTGGAGTATATGTTTTTATTGTAGCTTTTAACTACAATATTATTCACACCCTAACATTTAAAGTACACGCCAGAGGTGTTTGAAGTTATTGAGTACTGTTTTTTTTTTTTTCGAAAAGACAGTTGCCGTTAGCCTTATCAGCATTTACAGCGTCACTGGTCTGGAAGAATCCCCCGAAATGGGTTTATTTTAGAAGGCAATATCTTACATCGTATATTTATTTCTACTAGAACCTTTTTGCGCCAGTTAGTGAAATTACGAAGTCTTTAAATGTTAATTATTAACATCTATAACATGTCGGTCTATATTAAGATGGATAGATGGATGAAACTGGCCTATGCAAGAAAAAAATATCTTAAAATATTCGCGTCATTATATATAACTTTAAATCTTTATTTTATTACGGATTTAGGGATGTAAGGAGATTCATCAAGATTGAACTGGCTTGTCGTAAAGATTCCGTGTTCAGCGTTTTTATTAAACTACGTTATATTATACAGCGGTTACAGCGAAGGTATGTAGATTAGGATTAGGGTTGTAAGAAATATTAATTATGTATATCTCTAAATCGTATAATGTATAAGCTTGAGGGAACTTTAATACTACTACTACTACTTTAATATGTACGGAGAAAAGGATAATTTTTGGATAAATAAATCAACTAAACATCGTTATAAATACTGCATATTTAACCATCTTCGAAGAATATAAAGGGAAAAAATCACAGACTAAAGAAATAAAAGTTGCGACTTAAATAAATTACTTCGAATTCTGTCCTCAAGAGATATGTTAAAGAGACTTGGGGCTGGAAATCACCACAATTTAAATTCAATACAATCTTTATCTAACGATCGGTCGGTGCCAATGACTGCTTTAATATATTAAACGTAAAATAACAGCCAGATTGTTAATTTCGTTTAGAGTAACCTACATTTCTGTTTGTAACTTTTATTATACTCATCATTTATGTAAGCAAGGTACCGACCTTATGTAGAGCAATATCTCATATCAGGGTCCCCCGAGATTATCTACTGTACACGCTAGTCCAAATAACTACAAAGCAAATATTCAAAATTACATCAATCAACTTCAAATTTTAATCGTTTAGAGTCACATTCTATATTAATATGTTAATACAAAACTCGATCGAATTGATCATGAAAAATATTCATAATTTGGGTAGACAACTAGGTATGGTGGAATTTTACTCCCTAAATATGCTGCTGCTGCAACTATTTTGGAGTACATAGATAGTATTTGAGTTTATATATCTGTGGATTGTGTAACACGAGTAGTTTAGAAAAAAGTATGTTAGGATAGTAAGAATTCACTAGAATTAAATATAGTTAAACTCCACAAAATATAAAATACTTGATGAAAATATACTAAATAAAAAATTCCCATGTTCTATAGAAGTTTTGATCCTATCTTTGCTTTGTTTAGGCTCGAACTATTTCTCATTCCCCAACTTCGGGAACAAGTGTCTAGTGAAAAAGTACTTGGCATTTAAAAATACTTACATCGTTAAACGGCGCCGATAAACATATTGATTGAACGAATGAAATAATATTTATTCGAAGTTGGTTTTTACAAACACTTTTTGAATGTCAAACTGCGGCATAGCTTCAACAAATCCCTAAGGTCCCTAACGTGAGTGGTCTCGGAAGAAGAAGCGGTAAGATCTCTAAGCGAGTACCTAGACCTGAGGTTGTAAATGGCGTGTACACCTCTTTTCTGTAATATAAAAATCTATTTAATATCAGCAGCTGAGTCCTACAACAACAGACTATAAGACATTACACTTTGTAAGTAGCTAAATTAAACTAATTTTGCTGTTTCTACATCCGTTTAGAGCTTCACTTTCTTAACAGCATTGACAGCAGAGCTAAATTTCCCTGACGAGGTTTCAATATGTGGACTCCATTGTAATCATGGATCTATAGTAATTCCAAGAAATACCATAGAATTTATCAGTTCAAGCACTTCGTAATAAATAACAATATGAGTTGGCACTTGTCTAACATTTGGTAAAGTGAATTTAATACATATAGTTTTTTTAGCGTTTAACACAGGGGTATTACATGTAAACCAGTGTAACACTTTCAAAACAATATTATTTACATCGTCAGAATATAGTTTTCTCCTACCTACTTTAAAAAGTACGGAGACGTCATCAGCAAACAATACGGTTTTATACAAGTCACTAGTGACGTAGTGAGATTATTGATATACATATGTATATTAAAAATAATAGTGGCCATAATATTTGGCAGACCAATACAAACCAAATGGACATAAGCTTTCAGACTATATAGTATTGCCTGTTGTACGATCTCTTATGAACCTGGAATTATCAAACACAAATAAAGACCTACTGAAGGTTAAAATTACTAACCTCAAACATTGAGTTGGCATGACTCATCGAAACTTCTCTGACCTCTTCACGCGCCAGCCTTAATATAAGGTTATTTAAATACGTCCAAATTTGTAGCATCAATGGTGATTCTGCTTCCTGTGGATCTACAAAAATTTCATTATTACTCAAAATATACTCATACAGAATGTAAATACAATTTTATATATTTGTACGAAATATAGTGAAAGTCGAGAACTGTAGTAGTAAGTTGTAATATAAAGTAATTTCAACCAACAACATCCAACAGGATGGACCCTTCGTCATGGCCACATAACAACGTCAGTTGTGTAGCAGGATGTACTCGTACCATGAGCAATGGAGGTTGGCTTTGACTCAAGGATGAGATAGAGCACATTACATTCCAAATATATATATTACAGCTTTATTTATTTTTTATAATACGTGACTGTTTTTCTTTTTCATGTGCGGTACATAATTATTTATTTGGGGGGTTACAAAATATATTTAAAATAAAAATAGAGCAAACTAATAACGTAACGTCCGTTGATTCGTTTATGAAAAAAACACATGTGAGCACTATTTAATATACCTATTATGATTATACTAATTGTTTGATTAAGTGCTGAAAACGTAATTTAAATTACAACAGGTATTAAATAGTTACTTTCTTTGCAGCTCGTAACGAAGCCAATGTTCCGCTGCTTTATTAGTTACTTACGGCTACAAAGAAGGTTAAGGCAATTTTATTACTTATACATTTTGCTACTGACTGGGGTCTTGGGGTTTGTAACTTGTTCTTGGTTTGTTTCTTTCTTATTTCAAGAGTACGGGGTCCAATTCAAGTTCTTTTCAAACCAAACTATCCAATTATATGTACATACATTCAGACTTTATTTATTAGATAGCTCTGCATTATTTTCTGTCTGTGTTTTTCTATCTCATTATGAATAATATGGGCAGACAACACAGACGCCTTTAATAATGGATCTGAGGTACTAAATTTTAATACTTTAATGTTAGCCAAAATTCGAAGTTTAATGATGAAGTAATACAAAAGAGAAGAAAAGTGTGCACTGTACAAGATTAAAGAAAGAATATGTATACAACCTTAAAATTGTATAAAATAAAAGTATATTATAAATCAAATAAGTGTCTAGAATTTTTTTGAGTTTCCAGATAAAAGAGTTTTACAGGATCTGCCCAAAGTCTAGCGTTGGTCAAAACATTAAAAGTTATTGGACTACTCATAATTGAGAAAATTTAAAAGGAAAACAAAATCAAATATTAAAGCTAAATAATAAAACCTAAATAGTCCTCAAATATTTTGTTATAAAGAAGTAAAGATCCGAGAGAAAAGATTCCAGAGTGATAATCGTTTCAGAAGATACGCGAGACTGTTCCTTTTCGAGAAACAACTCGTCTTTTATGTGTAGAATTTTCTAGAATGATTCTTTTCCGTTTCCTTTTTCCGTGTAATTAAATTATTTTGTCGGCCTAATAACTCTTGTTACAAAAGAGGGCAAAATCGTACATATTAAAAGTAAAATTAACTAAGATGACGATAATTTAAGATATTTGCCAAATATTTGACAACAATAATAAAACATTCATCATAACAAAATAATTAAAGAAAAAAACTACAAATAACTAAATAAAAGGTACAGGAAATTATAAAAGAAGTTAAAAAAGGCAATAAAATTAAAAGAGTTACAAAGTATGCGAGTACCAAAATACATATATGTAAAAGCATGTCAATACCCAAATACGCCACGTCAGCCCAAGACACTAAATTGTTTCTGTCAACTAATTTCAGTATTACCCCCTAAGTCCTAATCATTAAGGGGTGCTGTCGCTTTCGTCGTCAATTCAGCATCGTGGGATGAACATTTTTAGACGAAAACATTTTAATAATCGCTTTGCAATATAACCAGCATTAAAATGCAAACAGCTCAAAATACGGTGAACTATTTTTATCCGTTTAGGAGGTGCATTTTTTGTTTTCAAGACTCATCATCATCAAACCCTGAGATGGTTAATAATGGACTTGTTTTGTAATGTTACTGTTACCACAGTAAATTGTACTAAACACGGCTCAATTATTTCTATCCGTTGAGATTAGATCCTCACCATATTTATTGGGACCGGCCACGAGCCATCTGCACTAAAACATATATACTAAAAAAGGGTCTACAAAATCGGTTCATATACAACAGAATTATGATTTTAATACATAAAAAAAATACATACACGCGAATATAGAACCGACTCTACTTTTGAAGGCAGTTAAAAATCAATTGCCGCATGTACGAATATGAAACTTATGTGTGTAATAAAACCGTTCGACCGATTTGGCTATTTTTTTTGCCTCAGCTGTGTCACGTTTAAGTCAAAGCAAGGATCGTATTAAATAAAATTTTTGGAAAGAGCACCAGAATAATCAGAGATTTCAATTATGTTTACATAATAAGGAAAAATAAAAAAATAAATAAACAAAAGCAAATCATAATTATTAGTTAAAAAAAAACAGAAACAAAATCTCGCTGCAGCAAAGATCGGACTCTGCGATCAACGATTGCCGTGGCACTACAGCGCTGATTTTCACTGCAACCCTACACTTTATGTTCCTAAAATCTTATTAACTAATTATTAAACAATCAAAAAACATGCAATATGGCTCGAATAAATTAAATTATAATAATATAACATGTTTGCATATACTAAGATAGATCTTATCACTTCAAACTCATGTTAAAAACATTAATAGACTTTGAGTACATTATAAGGAGGCAGGATTTAATTCCAGCATTTTGTAACACTGTACTTACAACTACCTCTAAAGTCAGCTGAAATATTATATGAAAGAAGCAACCTTAAAATAATTTTAACTTAAAATAATGGTGTGTCGATTAAATAATACATCAGTCCATAGTGGTACTATGATCTTTGGATCAGTTTAGATTACGGTAAAGGTATAGATTGGTTAGAACTTTGAAATAAAAATTAATTTAATACTGCATTAAAACCAGTGAAATTACAGGTTCGAAATGTGAAATGGAAATTATTTTGAAATTAAACATGTCATTTAAACATGTCAACTTACACTACGAGATTATAAATATGCAATATAAACGTACTTGCTATATTCCGTAATGCCTGGGAACTGCAGGCAGCGTCTACGACTTTGTCAAGATCCACAATATTCAGTATATATTTTTATATCTGTAGGTATATGAGAATATGTTATTGGTGTATATTGTATATATATTCCTAATTTTCCGTATTTACAACAGGGGCATATAATAGTTATTTATGCAACTATTGTATAATAAGGGGTATTAAAACACGAATGTGTGTTTATCACACGAGGCGAAGCCGAGCGTGATAATAGTATCACATGAGTGTTTTAATACCTAATTATCAACAGTTGCATACAATACTATATCTACTCCCATGCTTTAAATCTTCTATAAAAGATTCTGAAACAGTTAGCTTACTACTAACATTAAGTAGATAAAACATTAAAATCTATTGCCTTATAACAACTTCTGTTTTATTAGAACACGAGATAAAAGACAACTCAAATTAGTTTTATATTGTAATCACATATTGCTACATTTTCTCTGTTTTTTTAAAGTAGTAAATTATCTTTTAAGGAGGCATATTGATACACACAAGGCATACCTACGTAATTATATTACTTCGTGTCCATACCAAATAGAATTATTTTATTCATGGAAGCCATTATAAGTGCAAGCAATTTGCCCGATAGCTATATGACCTAGATAAATTAAGTGAAGCGTGACTAGAAGCGTGTCAACATTTTATGGTTTGGATGTTTCGGGAGTTCGGTTTAGTAAATTTATATTAACAACCACATAAAAATTGCTAATAAAAACGGACGATTATGGTTAAGACCGTTAGCTGTGGTGAGTAATACACATAAAACAAAAGAACGGCTTGGCCCAAGCGGGGAATAAACGAGCTTTTCTCGGTGTTACCAAGAAGTGAGTGACGTGAAAAGAATAATTTCCGGACATCAGCGACAGCCACTGGTGGCTGTAAATTACATGGAAAACTCACGAGGAGCTAAAACAGTGACCGTAACATAATGTTGTTACGCCTACTAAGATAAGGGTCATAAATTACTTTCTTTAATTATGGTAACAAATCGTTTAACTTCGAGCTAAACCCGCTAATTCTTGTAGTAAGTATTGTCTTTGTATCAATAGCGGACGAATGAATATTCAGAGCACCTTATAGTTACTAGTCACCGTTGTCCACGACACCGTTATACTTAATTGATTACCTTAAATAATACTGGGTTATCGATACTGCAATCGAAACTGATTTAAAACTTTCAATTTTGATTCTTATCATTCATAAATTTACATTCGTAATATAACTATTTTCAGCATACTAAATAAAACACCGCACACTGAGATTTGCTTCAGTAGATGAATATTTCCATAGTTCCTTTCAACATTTCTGTTCTAATTATTATTGTTATAATAATTGTTTTTTTTTTCTACAAATATTATCAAAGCGGAATGTGAAATGTTTACGTGCATCCCGACATAAAAACGAGTTTATGCATAAACCGTATACATATCATTAAGCACCAGTGAGTTCTTGATACAACATTAAGAATGGCGAAGTATTTACTTCTATACATAACCGAAGTTAAAATATATATTGGAATAATATATTTGTTTTTTTCAATAAATAAATGACTAAATTATTTATTAAAACGGCAACAAACAATGATCAATAAAAATAACTACATAATGAGCTATATGTTCGATACTTATCGCTGTGTAGTTATTTCTTCCAGATAACATTTAGAAAATGACAAAAGAAAGACAAGCACAAAGAAAGACGAGAAAACAGAAGATACGTGGTTTATAGTGAGATACAAAGAGAATTTGACAATAAATATAATATACAAATGTGTGCTATCGGCTATCGCTATGTCACGTTCGGAGACATGGAAATTACCGGAGATATTAATAAAAATACGCTATACAAAATATACGAATACACGCAATTTAGAAAAAAATACCTTTTCATGTTGTACAAATATCATCTACAAAGAAGAGATTCAAAAGACAGACTACGATTCCAGACGTTCATAGTGCCAGATAGCGTATTTTGATGTACAATTCTATTTGGCAACAGCAATATATGTGTTTTTCTACTCCCTCAAAATCCGTATAAAACGAGCGAGCGGCTCGATGTACCGTGGCCCGATCGACCCGGCCAATCTAAATACGACACACCCGCTTTAAGGCAAGTAGATATTTGTTTAGCCGTTACCCGCTCGCTACGGTATATTCCATTTGATATCTACTTAACTAATAAGCATCGAATAGAACGTCATCGGACGTTATTGTGAAGATATTGGGACGTTTTACGATATAAAAATATAAATATTTTGATACTGTATTGTAACATTTATTTTTATACTCGTGTTTTGAAAATGCCAAGTAATTGTGTTAACGTGAAAGTGCTATAACATATATTACGTGCAACTTCATTTTACGCAACTATTTCAATACTTTGAAGGTTTGTTTTATATAGTTCAACACCGCCAAAATTTAATTAAAAAATTTAAGCACATTAGAATTTTCTTTAATTTAGTCTTTATTTCATAAAGCTTGGTCACATACTTTTGAAGATATTGAAGACTTTCTAACCGACCTTTATTGTTTGCGGTCCAGTTTATATTTAAACTTTGTTTGTTACAAATAAATGACAACCGAATAAAACACTAAATTACAAAACTTACTAATATTTACACAAATTCCTTATTTTTAGGTTAACCATAAGGTTCACCGATAACATATCTAGCTTATCGTGTTCGCAAAAACAGACGGACAAAAATTTTTATAAAGCTGTAAGCTTAATGTTTAATTTTATTGACATATTATAAATATTCGTTTTATGTATGTATCAGAGACAACACCGAGAGTCGACGAAGGGTAACAAGTTAATTAAAGACGATCTGTCATGCAGTAATCCCCGTCAGTTGTGGCCTAAAGGGTCGGGCGCGTGTGGCGAGACGTAACGCTCTGAGTACATAAAATTAGTGACAAATTCTGCTTCCCACGTTGATATCGTAACGAGTAATTAGGATGACAATGTATAAAATTAATTTTACTAATGATGGCAATAACGGATGTGGCGCTTAACAAAAGCAGTCAGTATACGCTGTGATTTTTGTCATGTACGCATACATTTTATGCCGAATATTTTTCGAAATTAATCGTTAATTTAACGACATAATCACAAAAACACTAATAAGTACTACGAGAAGGAATGAAGACGTTAATATACGTTGATGGATAAAGTTACTATAAAAAATATGTATGTATAATTTATTGTGCAAAAAATTTTAGAAGCTTCGGAATTTCTAGTTAATTTTATCTGTAATTATTATTTAGTATAATTAAATATCTAACAAACAATCATTAAAAGTTACAAGTAGTTAAAAGTATTTACTGCATTGACTATTTTTATCTAATAATTCTTTGCCGCTCAACGTCCACAGAGTGTGCCGTAAGATGTGGTTGTTGGCTCTACACTGACGAAGAAAACGAAAAATTGATTGATACTACTTATAATGTACTCCTCTACACTTTTTTCAGATCAATGTTGAGGATTACGTTTACTTTTTATACGATAGATATGTATCACTTCCATAAACGTAGCACGCAACAAATTTTCTCTCCCCTCTTTCCTGCCAAACAAAACGGATATTGATATAACTCATATTCGTTACATTCATGGAAAGACGATTACGATTTGGTACATTCTCATGATGACGCTTGTTATTACTTTCATTTTAACGGTACTATGTTTTCATTGTACCGTGTTCTGTGGTGTTTTTATGGTACAGTTTTCTATGTAACCACTTCTTTATGTATAAAATAAGTTAATGCTTGATAACGCATAAATAAAATGTTGAAGGCACTAACTTATAAAAGCCTATTCACTCTCCTCTGTAATATTGTGAGAACTAAATAGATAAGTGCACCCAAATTTATATCTATAGGTGTACCTACTGATAATAAAATACAGGGAACACTTTATTGAAATTTTCATGTAGGGAGACCTTGTTATTGATGTACAGGTCAAAATAACTTTTTTTTGAATTCTTCTGTCTGGTCACATTTCACGCTAAAACCGCGGAACATATTTTAATGTTACTTAGCGTTTTAGTAGGTTATAGATTATAAACTAGTTTTCTTCGTATTCCAAGAAATGGATCTATTTCCGCAGGCTAGAAAATAAATGTAATATAGATATTCTATTAAGAGGGCAGTAAATGAAATAGATTGACTGATTAAAACTATTATAATAAATTAATATATAGGTACTGACTTCTCAGAATAAAAGACATTCATTGCTAAAACAGTACCTAAAACCGCTGGTGAGTAGGTACTATTTATAAACGCAAGGCCAGATTTTCTGAAGCGAAACGAGGGCGGCTTACAGAAGTATTTTTAAGCGATCATGAATACACGCCCCCTTGTTTTCTAACGTACTCAGAATATTTTCTTTATAAAAGCTAATAAGCTGACACGGAGATGTGAATGGGGATGATATATGAGGATGAGAATGGTGAATTCACTCTTGCTAATATATTGGAACATGGATAATGAAGTACCTATTTCCGAGTATGGCTGGTTACGTTTTAACGTTTGTTATTCGCGGCGTTGTAATTATTTTGCTTTATTTTTACTTCCCAAAAATTAAAGCGATTGCGCTTATTCACTTTAAATATAACTTCTCTAAACTCAATGACTTGTGTGAAGTGAATTGTCAGATAAGGATTGAGTTAAGCATCTAACTCGGAGATGAGCAAGTACTCATTGTTGGCAACATATCCTCAACGTAACTGTTAAGATATTAAGATATCAGTTGTTCTACAGGTAAGTATATAGTGTATGTATTGTTAATACATTAGAAATAACAATATTGTAAAAATTAACAGAATCACGATATAAGTGGAGTTATTTGGTTATGTAGCGAAAATTAATGCTGTTTTGAAATTATTATGCAAATTGCAAGATGGTGGAAAATTCAAATAACAACTGCCAGGGTGATTATTTTTTTGGTTTTATTAATCACATTATGAACGTGACGCGATTTTGTACATACTGACTAATATAATAAAACTGAAGAGTTTGTTTGAAAGCGGCAGTCTTTGGAACCAGTCGGATTTGAAAAATCATTTTTGTATAATTATGATAGCTACATTCATATTTAATGTTTGTTAGGTAAGTCGGAAGAACAGCACTATCGAACTGCACTATCCGCGCGCGCTGGAGAAATGGCTAATTATACTTAACTATCACGTACATACCTACTACAAAGATATTGGTTTTTAGTAGATGTAAAAAAGTCAGCGACACTAAATATCTATCTTTTCTAAATATGTCACATTAAGGCATTTTGGTTATAATAATTTATTATTTTATTACGAAATCTGAGACCATTAAGTTTATGTAACGGAAAAAGAAGTCAAATAAAATTTCTTCGAAGCTATGTCATGGTTTCTTTGGTTTTGTCTGGGAAGGGTAGTTGGGAAGTCCCTACTGACTTGAGTAGGGAAAACTCTATTGATGTCTCAAATTCCGATGATACCCACAGATTTACCTTCCAGTTTTAAAAGGATACAATTTCATGTGAACGTATCGTTCGCAGTCACAATAAACAAAGCACAGGGACATGCATTCAAGGGTATCCGAATGGAGTTAAGGGAATGCTAGTTATCTCATGGCCAAATCTATGTTGCGTTATCTACATCCAGGTGCGGCAAAACCAATACATACTCACGGAAATAAAACTAAAAATGTTGTATATACTGAAATACTATAAGTTTGTTCTTAGTGATTTCTTTAAGTTATACGTGGATGTTAGTAGGTAGATTGATTTAGGGTCAATGATCTCAAACGTTATGTTAACATGGACATTCCTTCGGGATTCCGGTATTTTAACATTAATACGCGGAGTTAGGTGTAAGGTAAGAAACATATTAATATCAGCAAGATTTTTTAACGCTATCAACGCCATGCCGGTAGCACAGGTGACCGGCATTCAATAGTTAAAAAAATTGTGGTATTCAAAGACGCTTGACGGAAAAACCTAACAAAGTATAAAATGGAATCCCATTAGTAATATATATACTTAAAAATTATAGATATAACTCGGCAAACACAATCCTCTGTCTCCTTATCTTATACTCTGTAGGCACAACGCTTACGACCAATAATAACAGAGTATCCCGGATGACTCATTAACCATTTGTCAGAACACTGAGCTCATGCACGTAATTCATTTACTTACGTCGGTTCGTAGAGTGTATTTCTTTCTTTACTGTGTTGTAAAAAACGTGACTTGACGTCTTCAGATATTGAACAATCATTTTCCATATATAAATGAATCTTAGACGTCAAAACAAATAAGATACAATTTGAATATACGGAAAAATTTATGGTTATTTATTTTAATTGTACAGACAAAGATATGTCAATGCAGAAATTGTAATCAATGAAGATTAAAAATAAATGTGATATAATTGTAATTGTGAATTTTATTATCAATAAACCATTGTTTTTTTTTAAATCACTCCTTCAATAATATATATTTCATTCAATCCCGTAAATATAGGAACTTTCCAGAAAAAAGGCATATCCATCTTATTTAAACATGATGCAAGTACGTAAAATCAATCTACCTACTCCGATCAC
The DNA here is from genome assembly GCA_003671415.1 of Megathymus violae. Classification (NCBI taxonomy): domain Eukaryota; kingdom Metazoa; phylum Arthropoda; class Insecta; order Lepidoptera; family Hesperiidae; genus Megathymus; species Megathymus violae. The sequence goes on from PDGT01000057.1 coordinate 490,989, forward strand.
TGGTTATTATAGCTTGTCTTGTTGTCTTGTCACCCGTTCCGATTGAATCAATAGCGCCAACGACACAATAACAAGCCAAGCGTACAGCCCTTAATCCATGGGGCCGATGACAATTGAATTTTGTATTCTGAATATAATCTATGTACTCAGTCACTCAGGGCTATAAACTATGGAGTGCCATAATCTCTGGAGGTGACTCTGAAGGTTTGGAGTAGACGGGTCAATTGTTAGTAAAACTGGTCACCAACGGCGTCATTAACGCGACGCCAAGCCGAAACCATGCGACACAATTATTACTGAATTTCCGACATTGCAACCGAAACAAGTAAAAAACATTCCGCGGTCGGTTTTTGAAGGAGGATAGTAGCTAGCCAGGCAGGTAAAAAATATACAAACGTAAATGGATGTAAATGTGAATCCAACGACGTGCAACAAAAAGTAGTTTAGCATGAGTAGAGAAGGTTAGCTTAGCCTTAGAGAATATGTTGGGCTCCTTACATCGAAATGAAAATTATAATAAAAAAGTTGTAGAAGTAGAAGGTATTTCTATTGTGTCGTAGTAATCTTCGTAATGCAACAAATTAAATTATCTTCGATGGTGATAAAAATTTTTGTTTCAATATAAAAATGTTTGACATAAAAAGTTTTCAAAACCCAAATCAAACTTCAAGATTCTCGTAGATAGATTTAAAAAACACAATAAATCCTTTCAAAGACATCAGTTAATATCTTTATATAGAACTAAGGACATGTATAAAATGTTGACATTTTTGCCAATACTTAGGTATAGTATTCAAGTATTAGGTAGGTATAGTATTCAAGGGCTCAAGGAGCGAACCGACTTTAATTATTGGAATTCAATAGAAATTTCTTAATAAATGACTACAGTACAGTCCAAATTGTGAACACATCCGAGATTTACAAACAGAAAAACAAAAGCATTGTGTTAGAGAAAAAATATACCCCGTTGCGTCAAATATTAAAATGTATTACAATTCAATGCATAAAGTATGCTGACGATCCGACTCAGTTATAAATAAAAGTGCCATCGTCCCCGACGTGCCAACGCGTGAATACGCTGTGTCAGCGTTATTATTACGTAGCTAGATTCTATCAAAACTCGCGCCTGAAAGATGTCTGCTCGATCCCTCCATCCACTCTCAATGAGGTCTGAAAGTAATGTTGGCTTACCTGCTGGTAGGCTTATTTTACGGAAAGTAATTAACGCAGATAGTTAAAAAACGCTGGAAAATATTTTCTTGTCTTTTAAGAAGTGTTGAGTTTGATTTCCGGCCGGGTATACGTTAAACGTTCTCATGTCTTGGTTATTTGTGATGTCTTAATTAAATATTCATGCAACCACTAATACTTACAGAGAGTATGTGAGTATGAACTGTGACGGACTGTTTTTAATCGATTCCAAAAAAGTTGGAGGTTCTCAATTCGTTTGTTTGTCATTTACTAAACCAATTTGGAAAAATTAAGTATTATTATTTAGTAATCAATGTCAATGAAATATCACCATCACCTACGAGTAATTTACTTGAACAAATTCAGATGAAGATTTATTTTGATGCTTGTTGGGAAAAATTTCATGATATAGCTTTCTAAAAAAGTCTCAGAGGGGAAACGTACGCAGCAAAATTGCGGGATCCGGATTACGTAGGATCGCCACGAATAGAATTAAGATGTTTGAAATGCCTTGGTGTAAAGTTGAAGTGGGCACCAGTTTCTCAAAGAATATAATACTCTTTATTACGGATGTTATGGATATGAAATTTCGGATCTGGGTATGGATACGGATAAATTAATAATACTTTACCGGTTTCGGTTACGGATACGAATATGAAATTATTTCTGATTCTCCTATTGTTTCGGATAATTTCGGTTATGGATATTTGATAATTTAGGAATCGGAAAAAATATATAATGAATTTACAAGTTAACCCTGACTTTATTTTTAGGTATTATCTGGTATTACAATCATAGAAAAGAATAATGAATTTATTAATGAAAGCTGTCTAAAAGTGAGAGCGACGCGACTAGTGTATCGGCTCGGCCGGCGAAAATCTGGCATGTCTTTCATTTAGAATGCCCCTAACAGAAATTATTCGAAACTTTTTATCGGATTGGGTTACGACTTCGGATACATTTATATTTCGGCTATCCGATAGTTTCGGTTACGGTTACGGAGCTCCATACATCCCTACTCTTTATGTTTTTCAGTCTATATTTTTTTCTATATTCTATATAATGTTTTCTTTCAATAATTTCATATTTTTAATTTGAGGAATAGCTAGCATTCGACGTTACATTGTACGGTTAGTGGAACATGATAAGTTTTGCGGTATGGGCGACGAAAAAACGTGATGAAACTTTCCAAATTTTATCCAGCTTAACTTCTCTCGACTTCCATTTCAAGGTTATTTTGTCTCAACTGCATAATTTGCTCTAGGTGAAAATATTCTCGACCAACTTCGACAGGTACGCTGTCAACGGTGACTGGTCTAGGATCGAAATCCACCTTCCTTTTATTCAATTTCATTCTAATCTCGTCAGGATTTCCTTCAATTCTTATAAAAAATTATGTCATTATGATGATATCATCGGAAAAGCCCAGGCTTAAATCCTATTTGTCAACTTTATTGATGTCATTTTTTTATGTTAATAGTCGACAAACGAGCAGACGAGCCACCTGATGATGAGTGGTCACCGTTGCTCATGCGTTGTCGGCAGGAAATGAGAACAAATTAAGAAAGAAACAACTGGCTCTCAAGGCCTCAGCCGGAACACGACGAGTCGTTTGGCGGCTGACTCAAGCAGGCGGGTGGTAGCTAGCCAGGAAGGCTTCACGGAAAGATAATAATACCAGTAATAATATTAATGACATAATAATAATAATGATAATATAATGTTTACGCGAAGCCCTACCACCAAGCAGACTGGCTTATGTAGCCTCTTATGACACCCTGTTCTGCCAGCATGGGATTGGGGGAAGTATTCTAGGCCGCACCAATACGGCAATATCCTTTTTGATTCAATAAATCCAATTTGAACAAGACTTAGAACTAAGCTGGTGACGAAAAACACTAAAATGGGCTATTCGTTTGCTAGCTATAGAGATAATAAGTCGTGCTGGCAAATAAAGTGCAACACAGTTAAAACAAGTGGTATTATTTGAAATCCTCAAATTAGTAGTGTACTGTTTTCACGTCTGATCGTGATAAGGTTCATGCCTGATTCATATCGGTTATTTTAGGTAATTAATTTATGATATTCGGAGAAGCCAGATAACCAAGTCATCCAATAATTAATCTGTTCGTCCTTACAATGAAATATAAAAATGGTTCAGTGAGGTAAGTCTCGTTTGGTTAGATAGATTGTGCAATATTAGTCTGAAATTATTAGCTTTACTTTTAAAATACTCGCAAAACTGTAAAGGTAAATATGAATTAAAGTACTGTATAAAGTTAATATATAATTTGGTTCTGAAATCCAAGCATATTTTATAACAGGAAAATAATTATAACTCTGCTGTGCGATGGTGCATGATTACATAACTATCACAAAAACTTCGAGACCCGGTCTACCCCGGTGATTAATGTGATTGTGTGATGATTTCCCTTGTTATGAAACAATACTACAATGCACCTATTATAGGATGTTGTAAGAGTTTGCCCGGACTGCATTACAGAGTTAAAAATCCTTATTAGTTGCCAACCTATTGGTCCTCCTTCGACATTTATCTGTTAGCAGTAACTGCGTTCTCATCTGTTAGCAGTTCATCTGTAAAGCAACACGTCAACAAGCATATTTCTTCAGTTGCTGTTGTTTGAGGCCTTTGCTACGGAAACATGCATATCAACCAAGTATTTTGAGGTTGGTGAATAAACTGTTATTATTATTAATCGACTTATGGCTATACTTCTAAGTACAAACTACGTGAAATGTACCCGAGATTCGACATTGAGGGAAATGAACACTCTGACGAAAGTAGATGGAATAGTCAACTTTCATAGTTTGCGGGTTGTAATACAAATTTTCCCGTAAAAATGCTTTAACAAATAAAATTAAGTATTTTAATCACAATCTCAACAGTATGCTCTAATAGGGTAAGTTGCTATAATAGTGATGGCTCGATGACATAACGATGATTGCGATGGCAGTGTTCTGGTAATAGTCCGTGTCGATGTCATGTCAAAATGGTGGTGATTATATGCAAAAGAATAATATGGTGGTAGTTGCTTTGGTGTTGATAATGATAATAGCCGCGACGATGATGATATGGCAATGGAAGCGATATAAATATAGGTTATGCTAGGAGTATTGAAAATGTAATATAACAATTGATTCTACTTCGACTACAATGTGTACTGATTACTAAAGTAGTACGTATTTATGTTGTTTTTTCATGCGAACGGCACTACCAATTCCATTAGAAGCAAGGATGGTAGCAATCCTCGTTATTAATACTTTAAGTTTCGATGTTCCTTAAAAATAATTACGCTCGCAGTCATTAGTGTTACTATTGATGAGCAATAGGACCTCATTCAGTTAGTAAACATTCTAAAATTTTATATATCTACCGTTTCCCTGTCTAATCAGAGGGAACAAGCTAGAATCTGTAGAACACTGAAAAAATAGACTGATATCCAAAATACCAACTGAAAATCATTATAATAGGTACGTCCTTTTATATCGAGTGCAGTGCCTGCTTATCAACAGAAGTGGAAAGTTGGAAACACGGAATTAAATTACCCTGTAATTCTTACTACATGTAATCACTTATTCCTAATGTGGATATCGTCAAGAGGAATTTTTTTAGTTAGTGCGTTCTAAATTTTAGATTTCATCACTTACCATCAGGCGAAATTGTTTCGAAATATCAACTTATTCCGTCTAAAGAAAAACTTCCGTACCCCTACTAGTTATTTTTTCAACCACTCCTCTTTTTATAATCAAAAAATACCGACAGGCGCATTGCAAATTGCAATTTACAGCACATTAAACATTGTACATTAATCATTTTATCTCCGTTCTGAATCGTAGAAACCACGTAATTATTGGTTGTTTGTACAGTGAGACTTTCAACAACGGAAAGTTATTAAGCTGATTCATTATTATCATAATCATAACGCGCAGCTGTTCCACTGTTGGCTTAGTCTCTTTTCACGATGCGAGGCGTAATGACTAAAATCCACCACGTCAATCACTAACAAGTGTTTATTAGGTGATTTCACAGACGTTTTAAAACATTATACTCTAAGTGATATTTAATATTGTCTAATATGCGCAAATCCTTTAAATTATTATTGATTATGCGTGCAGAACTTGAAATCGACCATATGCGTAAAAAACTGACGTTCAAAGTACGAGACTGTTACTGCTTTTGAATTTAATATATGTAAGTGATTGGTACAGCTTCACAGAATAGCAGCTTTATACAGTGTATTATATGAAACGTAAGCTGAAATTACAGACTAAAGATACAACAAATCCCGAACACATACCACGAATACGTAATGTTTGTATTGCAGATACGTATTTATTTCTACACTTATTTCTAAGCTTCGAACAAAATATTACCAAGACATATTATTCCATTACAAACATAACTTGGACTTAAAAAGATGTTGATTAAATTATTGTTAAGATATTTTTGACTTAATAACAATAGTTATTTATTTATGACTAAAGACCCGCATTCACTTTGTATGGGTGAAATTGACAAATATAACTTATGAGTAAAACATATTAAGTACTCATGCTTTTATTTTATAGCATATATCTGTCTAGTGTTGTAGACTATGTTTTTTTGGTAGTCCGTTGGTCGAGAATTGATTTATTCAAGTGAATCTGTCATACAATAGAATTATCAATTTTTATTTCCATTTTTTAGCAAGATTTTCGTACAATAATATCGGTTTAAATTGAAACATTCAGTTAATTTTCCAAAAAAAATTATTTCATGTAATTCTTATCTTGACCATTACGAACTCAACAAAAGCACAGCCAAATAGATGGAGCCGTTCTCAAGTTATGGACTTGCATACATGCGGCAATTGATTCTTATTTATATACATATAAATTCACGTGTATCGCCTGCGAAAAGTATACTTATTTATGACTCCAAAAGTAAGTAAAGTAAAGTAAGTTCTTAAATTTACGGTGCTAGATTACAATTCCCAAGGTTTTTATATTTCTCATACTGAGCGACATTGAATTTCCCGATTTGGCTTAATCAACAGAACTCTGCACAACACAGCCAACGTAATCGGATTTGTAATACTTACATTTTATATAACGTTTCGCATTGACGTTACAGTACATTTAGATTTGTTACTTGTTGCTGAATTCAATTGATTACAATGTTTTTGTAGTAATGCAAACTAGAATTCTTTTTTACAAATAAACACATTAAGTACATGTTTATTTACTAATAAGCAGCATCCAAATACAACCACGATTTTAATAGCGAACACTAATTATTATTAATATTTTAATAACATAAAGGGCAGACAAAATAGCAGACTCGCCATCTGAAGCCTACTAAATTTTAGCATCTTTGGTTAGGCAAGTTTCGAAAATCTTAAATAACCCTCATGTTATAGTTACGTTCGACGGTTTCATTATATCTTTGTCTTCGACGTTTATAACTTTAGGCTTGTATTTGATAAAAATTTCAGTACGAAATTCACACACAATTCAGAAAATTTGTCGATATAGTATCTAGATACTATAAAGCTTAATCGATTGGAAATCTTCTACCCATCAAGGTAAAATTAACTTTGGTGCATGTATAAATTTTTTGCTTTTATTGATTATGGAGAAATGCGTGACATTAATGAGACTCTATTTAATAAACTGGATCGTATTATTAATAACTGTATCTATTAATATCTGTCTTCGTAAATTCAATCATTTTATTCTTATCGGTCGCAATTGAAACGGCTTCCCATTAAAAAATGAAGACGCAAATAAATATTTTCCACCCTCTTTGTTGTTTATACGATGAACATTCTCGGCAGTATCTGAAACGATTGTTTCAGTTTTTTCATAACACTCATGAACGGCAACTTCCCTCTTCTGAGACATTAAGCTCTCTGTGCCGCTTCACTGTTCAGGTTTCCTCGCTAATTCATTTGCTACCCATTCAAGCCTTGGAACTTTGAAATGCTTTTTAAGAGAATCAACCAATAAACTGAAATTGAAGAAAAGACTTCGAGAACACCTTCTTTCCTTTTTGTATTGCCGTCGTTGCTTTTCTGTTGACTGGCAGAGAAAGTTAAATCCACCTTTGTATGCTTCAGACCAAATAATTGAGTAAAACAGCTTAATAAATGTTTAAATAATTATACATATGTAATAGATTACACAATCCATAGTACTTAATACCTATTAAATGCAAGCTTATATCGAACACTTTTTTTATTTTATTTTACAGTTTCTGCCTCCTTCAATTACCTTGATTTATTCAAAGTATTGCATTGTAAATACTTCAGGAAACTGTTTTTAAATGCTCTAAGTTCTGCTTTACCCATTTTGCTCAAGTTGTCTACGACATACCAGCGATCTGCGAACCGCTGACAGGTGACATCAAATTAAGTTAAATTGTAATTCTACTAATGCTGAGATAATTCACAGTCTCTAAAACGATGTCTACAGCAATAATCCTATCCGTTAATAAAAAAAATAATCAAATTTGACAATGTCGAAAGCTTCACTATGACACGATACTCACATTTTTTGTAGGATGATCACTCCAAAAGATTAAGTTAATGATACTAATATTGATTCTTCTTCTTTCCTATCGTCTTTTCGTTAATTTATTCACGTGACAAATTGCTGTAATTTACAAAATTTATGACTTAAAAGATGTTGCTTTCAGTCAGGATAAGCTATCTTTTTGTAAATAGTTTACAGACCTATAGGTAAGTGGTCACCCCAAGGATGTCCGTAACATTAAAAGAATCCATTCAGTCGTTGCCGGTCAAGAAGGCAGTTGGGAACCCACTCCTCTACACTGTGATCGAAAAAATTCCAAGGTTGATTCTAGAAGGTTATAGTTCAATGATTTGAAACGTTACATAGGTAAGCGTTGCTTACTCCCTATCTTCTATTCAATATAAAGTACCTTTGTAGTGGATGTAAATATATTGACACAATTTCCATTCATACATACAGCTGAAGATTACATAAATCGTCTAATTCAAATTCAAATTCAAAATCATTTAATCATATAGGTATTTAGTAAATACACTTATGAACGTCATTTTTTGCTTCTACCACCGTTTCGAAAAGGTGCTTTAACAATGAGGAGAAGAAACGGCGAAAGAAACTCCTCAGCACATCTTTTAAACAACATGTGGTAATTACAAAAATTTAGTTAAACCAGTGCGGAACTGGTTTCGACACTAATTTAGTCCAGGCATCCTTGTCATTCATGTACTCATCTATACTATAATATCCCTTGCCTATAAGTTGTGTTTTAATGCGACGCTTAAAAGTTCCAATGGGCAACTCGCGTAACGACTTAGGAATTTTTTTGTAAAAACGAACTCCAAGCCCCATAAAGGAACGCTGAACCTTTTGAAGACGAAATGCAGATGTAACCAAATTATGCCTATTTCTTGTTTGATAATTGTGTGTATCACTTTTCTGCTTATACGTATTTAAATTTGTTTTAATAAATACTAAATTACTATATATATACTGACTGGCTACTGTGAGTACACCTATTTCTTTAAATTTTTCTCTTAATGACTCACGCGACTTTAATCTGTATATAGCTCTAATTGCTCTTTTCTGTAATATGAATATTGAATCAATGTCTGCTGATTTACCCCACATTAGGATACCGTAAGACATAAGACTATGAAAATAGGCAAAATAAACAAGTCTAGCTGTCTCTACATTAGTAATCAGTCTTATCTTCCTAATAGCGCAGACAGACCTACTAAGTTTACTTACGAGAACCGATATATGGGCGCCCCACTGAAGCTTACTATCTAAGGTGATACCAAAAAAAACTGTGGATTCTTCCATAGGCAGTGATTCGTTATTTAATTTAAGGATTTTGCCTACCTTCTGCACATTTGGTAGTGCAAACTCTATACATTTCGTTTTATTGGCATTTAGAACTAAGTTGTTTATTGTAAACCAATGCGATACATGGGACAAAGCACTGTTTACATCGTCAAAATTTAATTTATTTCTTTCAGTCTTAAATATTAAAGATGTGTCATCAGCAAAGAGTACAATGTCCGCATGTTTGCTAATAAAATACGGCAAATCGTTCATATAAATCAGAAAAAGGAACGGACCTAGAATAGAGCCCTGTGGAACACCCATAACAATAGACCATCCCGATGATTTGGTATCATTTACACTAACACATTGAACCCTACCCTTCAAATAGGACGGAATAAAATTGAGAGCATTGTACTTGACGCCATAGTGACTAAGCTTAAGAAGTAACGATTCGTGCTCAACACAATCAAATGCTTTGGACAGATCGCAAAAAACACCTACAGCATTCTGTGATGCCTCTCAGGCCTCGAATATGTGTTTAAGTTTAATGGGCCTAACACTTAATTTAATTGTAATCTCCGTAATTAAAGTTAAATAATTGCTATGAGGAAAGAATGTTTTGATTGTTTTACAAGTTTTGTTTATATGAAATGAGATATGAGTGCGGTCGTAGTGCTCTCAAAGCATTTTAATAACTTCCACAACAATAATAGCGGTACGGGCTGCGGCGCCGGCCTGAACAAGTGAGACGAGAAAATAAAATTATGAGAACACGTTGTTTTATCTCCCCGTATAGTCGTATTTACTGCTTCGTTAGAGAACACTAATCTGTAAATGCTAACTTTTCTGTTTTATACGATATTCAGTAATAAAATTACTGTAAAATCAGCAGATATTGTTGTCAACTTGTAAAAAATTATAGCGTAATTATTATTACTGAAATATTTTTAAACGAAGTCAGTTTGTTTTAACTCATTGTCTACAAGCAATCACAACTCTTTTCAACTGTCAATTTCTTGGAGCGTACTTCATATGATTTATTAGAATATCATCCGATTATCGAACCTGCTTAAGCTGATTTGTAGCTTTAAGTAAGTCTAATTCTTAAAACTTTTTTCACTAACCAAATCCGACTATTGAAATTTCATAGGCCGCCTTGAGACCTTAGAAAAGCTAAATTACTACTATAGGAACCAGGATTGACTGTTAATCGAGCTCTTTGATGGGCAGAATCACTCATAAAACTTTGCTACCGATGCTAACCAATTCCAGGTCAAACTTTGCACAGTTTCATCGTTTATGTGCAATTGTCACAGTTAAAGTATTTCAGGTGATCACATTATGATTAGATTGTTGTACATAGGTACACTTTAGAAATCATCAACCTTAGAACTCATAACTGTTCCATTGCTAGGGTAACAATATAAGGAATATAGACCAAATAAATTATTCACAATACAACAACATTACCCACGTACATTATCTAACGATGTTTTTCTTCATTGAAGCAATTGCCAATAATTTCTGATACACATATCACTTTCAAAAATTATGGGTACATCCAAGATTCAAACCTTTGCCTCGAATTCGAACCATTATGATATTTAACAATTTTGAATTGATAACGTTTTTACTTAATTAGGTATTAGTTAGTTTATTTAGGTATTGCGATATAGTGGAATTGGTTATTATTACAAGTTTAAATAAAATCTGTCAGCACATTGGGGGTGTATGACGAAAAAAATAAAGTATCCATTTTATACGAGTACCACGACGAACGATGTTTTCTTAGTCTCTGTAGCCGGACAGAGTTGGAAGTGTTTATCAAAGTAATATCTCTGTGGACCAATCGTAGTGTAGTTATTTTAATAGATTCGCGAATAAATGGCCAAGTGTCGAATCTATGCTTTCAGAGAGGAAAAATATTACAAAAAAATAGTCTCCTATCGAACAAACCTCAGATATTTTAATCAATTATGATTCATTAGAATGCATACAAATTTTGTGTTTTGTGGTGATTAATGACATTATGGAAATCCTTATCTTTATTTATTAGCCTTTACGACTATGATTACCCTCCGCATATATACAAAGCCATAAAATTCACACTCTCTGTTTATAATATTAGTACAGATTGTGCTCACTTTAAACCAATTTATTTACATAGCTTGTGTAAGTTTAATAAAAGGTAATATTCGCAGATTACGCAACCTTAAATAGCTTTTATGGATTTTTGAGATGGCATCTTAAGCATAATATTGCAATGTATACCGCTGTCATAGCGGCCGCAATAATAAGAATCTTTCAGTGAAGTGTATCCTTCATCATAACGTCCTTTTCTGCATAAATTCTAGACATTCATTGTCGTTGGCGCTTTTCTATAAATTGCACGAAATTAAATTTCTGATTTGATTGTATTGTGTTCTCACTGTATTTTAAAAATCTCATAAATACGTAAAATTGATATTAATATAATTATTCAATTCTTTAGTAAACATTTCTCTATTTATTAACTATATAATTGCAGTTAAAGCTTTTGTTTCGAATATATCCGCATTATGGATACAATATAAAGTTTATTTCAATAACAGTTTGATATATAAAAGTTTTTTTAATTAAGATAACAACAGTAATAGCAATCTAAATCTAATAAAAAATAAAATTCTGTAATACCATAATTACTTCAATAATCTGTGTAGAATTTTGAGTCTAAATTTCTTGAATTTTCTACGGATTCCTATCCTTATATAAGAAATATTTGTTTACTTATGCATAATTCCGCTCCTTTGGATTGGACGTAAGATGATTTGATATATCTGATGATCTGATAATTGCGTAGTTACCAATTAAATTATCAGGTCGACTCCATAGTCTGAACGATTTTAATGCGCACATTTTATTATGAAATAAATCGAAGAGAAAGTCCTTTCGTATTTTGTATGTAGCATGTTGTAATTAAATCTCTTTGGTTGTACCTATTGTTTGTATCTAGCTTGATTTGATATCAGTAAAAAGTGACATGTTAAAAATAGAAATAAAAAAGAGATGTGGTGTCGTGGGACACCAGGTAGGAACGAAGTTCCTTCGGCTAATGTAGAATCGACACAATTTGCAAAAAAAAAATCGTGCTCAATTTTATGTAGGTTTTCTTGATTTTTCTCTTAAATTTTGCTGATTAGTTTTTATTTAAGTACAGGAAAGTATTTAGGAAATTCAGTATTTTAGGAAATAATAAATTACGTAAAATAAAAAAAAATCGTAATTCAAATTATCAACTAAAATAACAAAATATTATTATCATAAGTAATTCTTATTAATCAGTCTCGTCATTAAATTCTATTGCTGAAACTATTGGCTTGAGAAAGAGAAAGGTATTATATACTATTCGCTTGTGTATACGACTGTCGCGCCTGCGCACGTCTCATTTAACGGTTTTATTCCACGGACTTTTTCTTACGGTTTTACTATCACATTTTTTTTAGTTCTGTCGTCCAGCATAATCCCTATCTCCTCCAAGCCTGCCGTAAGGAACTTCGTTCCCAAAAAAAACAATTTCCCGCCATTTAAATTTTTTTTTTTGTCCACCAAAATAAGTAAATCTAACAGAGAAATTCAATATATTGAAATTTTATTACAAAATAAGAAAAACTGGAATACAAGCCACGAAAAAAATTTGTGATAAAGTGAAAGCCATTTTTGACAAAGTGGAGCACGATCAACATATTAATAGTTATGAAATAGTTGAAGAACTAGGGGTTTATTACAAAATAGTTTTGAAAAAGTCTAAGTATACAAAAAACTCGATATGTGATTGTCACATTAGTTCACTAACAATAACATTGATTTCTGCAAGAACGGGATCATATCACTACCCACAAGGCAGCAAGTTACCGAACAATAATGCAATATATATTATACTTAAATATTATATCCATTTTGAAAAAAAAAACTCTTGAATTTATATTGACTAAAGTTGTTAGCTGATGGCTTGAGAGCCAGTACTTTCTTTTTTACCTTCTTCTCATTCGTCTTACTGATGTCCATAGGCAACTGTGACCACTTACCATCAGGTGGCTCGTCTACTCGTTCGTCGGCTATTAACATAACAAAAGATCTAATATATGACTGGGCGTATGAATATATTTTCTACAAACGATTATCTTATACGTAAATAACCGTTTTCGAATATATTTAAGGTTATAAGGAAAGTAAAATATTAATATTCTTACGTCAGACTAACATAACTTTCCACTCAGAAACTAAAGTTGCATCCGCAGAAGCAGTAAAGTATTATCAAGAACGGGTAGCTTCAAAACTTTCTGACTTATGTTTACAGTTGACATAAAATTTAAGACATGTTACATTTATGTTTGGGTAGAAACTTTTGAAAGTATTTTTTTTTCATACAGGATTTTAAATCTTTTAACGTATTTTTTTTATTTATGTTCCAGTTTTTATCATTCCATCGTTTGTTTTATTTTATGTTTCATATATAAAGTCAGATGGTCCATGGACGAACGTATACCGTAAACAAATGAATTCTAGTTTTGATAACCTCAGCCTTAAAAAATAAAAGAAATAGAAGAAAAAATATATGTTCGTTATGGTGCATATCAAATAAAAGGGTGAAAACATATTTTTTGATTATAGTTATAGTTACAACAAAACTGTAACAAGGTGAATTCCTAAAAGAAAGTAGACTAAAATAGACCAAAAGAGATTGAAAAATGTTGTTGTTACCGTCATAGACATAATCGTATGTCACAACTAACTTTACTAACATGTTAGTAACTACCGATTGCCAATATTTTGATTATTATTACGATTATTTAAGAAACTAACACTATATAATATTTTTTATATATGTCAACAAGTTTATGATAGAATCAATCGTCATCAAAATGTCTATTAATTGTTTGAATTGCAAACAATTACAAATGTATGAGGCACAAATGAAAAAAAAAAAATACGAGCACACCAAAATGTCAAAGATAGTGTACTGTTCACCCCGTGTTCAAAATTTGTTAGAAATATCAAAAGAAGAATAATCTATCTATCTTGTTAATCTTACTTGTTGTTAATATAAGAAATATGAACAAGATAGGTAGATATCTATCTTGTTAATATTTCTGCAACATCGAATATCGTACTAGAGAGATTAGGAGGTTTCACCCATCCTTAAAACTAACGTCGCCTATTCGCAATACACCCTGCAGAACATGAGGCTATGATGAACAGTACCTCTTATCAGAGATCGCTGTGCTCATCAAATAGTTTAATGCCGACAGCACTCGTACGTTATGATTAAGATTTTTACTTGCTTGGCTAGTTACTACTATTATGTTCCTTCTAGAATTAACCTTGAAATGTGTTTTACTTGATACTTGAACCAGTAATAAGTAGGTCGCCACGTAATTGAAAGATTTTATTAGCACGTATTATTAGCTTACAATTAATTTAAATTTCATTTTATAATAAAGATAACCAGTTTTCTGATTCAATTTCAAAACTATTTAATCACTAGCCAGCCACCTTCCCTAGGTTACACGTATGCAGTTTTCTAATAAAGAAAATAAGAAGTGCGCTTAGAAACGTCACATTTTTTATTGAAACTTTCTTATCAAAATACCATCAAAATTTCCGCATTTGCAGGAGGCTTTTCCAAAATTTTTATTTTATTTATACATTATTATTTATACTTTATTTTTATTTTATCGTTACCATGAATAAAAAGATTCAGCTTAATCTCTCGTCAGTGATCCTTTACTATACTGTTTGCTTCCGCCTCTCTTAAATTCAAATAGTTAAATATTCGTACCCGAACCTCATAAAAATCGCTGCGTAAGGTGCAGCGACAACAAACTATAAGCGACACAAACGTGTAACAAAATACGCCAATTTCTTTTTCAAAGATACTTAATTAGATATAGCTTCTATACATGAAATTCGTTTGTATTAATACTATACTGCTATATTGACCGGCCTCGGTAAGAACACTTATTTCATCCGAATTTTCCTACGATTTTGATTTGTGTTACTCTAATTGCATAAATTGATTATCAATGCAAGCTACTTAAACCCACCTGAGACTATGAAAAAACATTAAACAGAGACGAACTTCTTAGCTTCCGTGGATTCACCGTGCGGATGTCGGGTCCATCGTGCGGCAGAGGAAGAAACTGCGAGCAGTTCCCGGGACTTGCGACCGGGTAAAGGTTTAAGGGTCCCCCTTTATATTGCGCATCCACGGTCACCTTCACTACTTGTGTTGCCCCCTCTACCTAGCCAAATTTGGACCTTTACAGGTACAGCTTTAAATACTCGTTCTAAAATAGAACTTACTGCAGTTGTTGACAGGACAAGGTCTTAAGTATTAAGTAGGTATTAAGTAGGTTATAAAGAGATTTTGCTGGTATGCTCGTCCCTACTTCTACCGCATATAAATTAACCACATAGTGATTTTTGGTTAATTCATTAGTTAGGTCATTTTTTATTTTTATTTTTATTGTGTAGTCTGTGGGTATTTACAAATATCTATTTCTATATCGTAAATTGTCTTACTTTTCTTATCTACTTACTTCTTATTCCGTTATCATCCCTACTACCCTTAAATGCCGTTTTTGTAAATCCATATAAGCGTACAACATTGGGCAAAAGTGGACTAATTTGAAATTCCTTTTCTACAAACGGATAAATTTTTATTTATGTAAATATTTTTGGGAGGATTTTGCCGCATAATATAGTGTACAGTTATGGACATTTTCAAAGATTAATTAAGGTAAAATGTGTAAACATATAAGTGTGTTTATATTTTGTCTCTTTATCATAACGGCCAGAGGTCGTCGAAGCGCGTGGGTATAAGGTAAACACTTTAATAGAGTTATTTCGGTCCTTTCACGTAAATGAAGTGGACAAGCTGAATTGGTTCCTATAAATGATTGACCTTACCGACGGAACTGAAAATACCAATTACTATCAATACTTACAGGTGGAGTTTTCAACAAATTAACAATATTACAATGCATATGATATATTATACATGATATTAGAAGTGCATTACGAATAGGAAATTCGAGGACTGAAGGATGGATTGGTGAACTTATATATATGTTAAATGATCTTTCGTAACATGTCAATTAAATACTGTTCCATTTACTGAAGATGCCCCAAATGCCCGTCATCATCGTTGTTAACAAATGTTACACGTATACGTTACATATCAGAGAGTATTTCTTTATTACCGCTAAGTTAGACACTAGGTGAGGTTACAGAAATTATAAATAAAAAAAAATATATTGTTTCATTTCACATCTGTCTAAGGTAACCTACGTAAGATAGACGATAACACAACCGGGTTGATTTAATGAGCCCTTGTATTAAGGAAGCGCTCCAAACATATTACCACTAGTGGTAACCCATGGGAATGCTGACCGCACATGAAACGGCTTCATTCAGTCGATCATTGATAATTGACACAACATGACACAATTTACATACATAACTGAATACGATTTATTATTTGATATCGTTGCCGGAGACTCAAACGCAAAACCCGCATATCAAATACTTAAACTTTTTACGCCTATTTACAAACATCTAAAACCGTAATAAAGCCATCAACACCACTTAACAGTGCACAAACAACCTCAACCCTAAATAAATTTAATGTAGCATTACTGACAGTACGGCCTTCGCCTTTCGTTTTAATATCCCTGAATTCTCACTCGCCAAGAATGACTGATTTTTGTACTTAAAAAGCATTCGATCAAGTCGAGTATAGCAACCAACTCTATAAGAAGAAGGGAATAAATGACTTCATTAATAAACAGTCCTTTATATTCACCGTCAAGGCGTGTAGTCTCCGCGCAAATTGGCCGTTTATCGCGCGGCGAGGGCGTTACGCAAAACGCGCTGTTCACGAGTCAATTTAAACCATTCTCCTGCAGACTCGCTCAACAAAGCAGGAACATAACAAGAGAATAAAATTCTTGTTGTTACGATACGTTCGTCATGGCGATATGACTAACAGAGAAATTTATACGTGTAAGGCAGCGGAAAAACTGAATGTTTTGATTATGAACGAGTGACTTGTAATATTTTCGTTGTAAATTATTGAGTCGGTTGGTAGTATTATTGCTCGTATCCACAAACATTACACTAGTACATATGGAGTCGGTAAGTAGCGGTTTAACAAAGTAAAGTCAGTGAATAATATTTAGATTTAAATGTCCTCTACATCAATAATTTCTGGTGTGAAATACCTTAGGTATTCTTAGCAGATTTGTGTGTAATAAATACAGCGAGACTCATTTCTCAGTGTTGTTATGTCTCAACAATATCCTGTTTAGAGTAGGGCCACTTAATGCTAGCATAGGACTTTCTACCCATTTATAGTAGCAATAGTGACGTGAATGTCAATAATAAAAAGTTATTATCATATTTTGTTATACGAGTAAGTAAGTGCAGGTTTGATATAAATTGATAATCCGTTCTGTCTTCACTACGGTAACAAACCCGGTTATTTTACGACACAAGCTGCCATTTCGTGTTCGATCGGATAACTTCACGAGCTTTTGCCCTACGTTACCAGTTTTATATAAGTAACATAGTTACTACTGTTTTGAGCCTGACAATAAATAATATAACGCGCTCTCGAATATAATTTAAATCGCGTTAAAAACATGACAAATTCATTTCGAACAACACTTATACATATAGTATGGATAAAGCATGGGTAATATCATCATTCTGTCTACCTTATTATCGTAGGATGTAGAAGGCTCATAGTCGGTCAATGTGACGCCATATAATGTTAGTAAGCATTAATATCGAGCGATAGACCTTCAAAGGCAGATGGATGACGAATACACGGTAATCATTTAATGATATCATATTAATGATTTTATATACACATTTTTGATATATTTACATTTACTTTTAAACATTAAAAATGTACATAATGTAAATTTCAGGATTGGTGAAGTGATTTTCAAGAACTAACTGGTGTTGACATTAATTTTATACATATAATTAGTTGAAGAAATTAATCAAACTTGCGATTCTATGAGCTTTTTTGAATACTCTTATAATAAATATTTAAGAGTAACTATCCTAGAACAATATTAGTTTTCGGCACAGAAATCTGGGGGCCCCTGCCTAGATGAGCAAAAGGGACACTACTTACCTTTTCTCACAGCGTTTCGTCGTATTTTCAAACCCTCACAGCTTCGGCGTGGATAATGCTAGATTGCTCAAATTCTCAGGATAACACAGAGTTATGATATTTATAAAAAATAATAAACTTCATTTGTTTCGTTATTATAATTCAGATTTTATTAGTGCCGAAAACACGTAATTTTCGTCACTGATTGACACACCTACCTATCCAATGTGTTTAGCAACTTCCTTAGAGGTATCAATAAGTAAATAAGTCAGTCAGTGATGAAGATGACGTATTTTAGATATAGTATAATAGCTGAAGGCCTAGAAAGCTGAAATTTGATATACAGGTAAGAATTTGCGCACAAATAATCGTCACACACATCCTCCCATGTTTTTGGCGAGTAAAGTAAATTTTCGGATGTAAATTAATTTTGTATTTGTGATCCATTTATATCATTTACAAGTATACACCATCACATCGGTCCATACATTAAATAACAAATACCACGGAAACAACCTTCTATGACGAAAAGTATCCAATATAAGTAAATGTACCGTAAATCACTAGAGGTGAACAATGGTTGTTCCGCACAGTGCGACTCTCCGAAGCAGGAAATCACATTGTCACAGATTCTGAACGGCTGTTGTCTATAGTTGAGTAGTGAAATTGGATGTGATGTACGGTTTGAGAATTATAATATTGTTTTGACAGTTAACGAACAGTTTTTAGGCGTTATATGTATACGTTATAAAATACAATATATTTTAAGTTCTAATTCTAAGTAGGGTCAATGTTAAAAAATTACCTTGTCGTTAACCCCTGCTAAACAGGTGTACTTTCTTTTATTGTATTACAAAATTACCTAAATAATTAAATAAATCAAAATACAATTGACAACTGGGCCTGGTTTTAAGGGACATCCCCCAAATCTGACATAAATTAATGTAAATTATTAAACACCACATCATATATTAAAGCAGTTTTTTCCAGCGATATATTTTAGACCTGAGGCTGAAAAACAAACATTTTAATACTATAAAGAACAGATTCAAAGATAATGAGAAGTAATAAAGCCATCTGATAAAACAAAGACAAGCGGTGCGTTGCGATAATTGGCAAAATTAACATAATAATTTTTTGCAAATAATTATGTATCAAACCTACTTTAGCGACATTACCATTTTAACTCATCGGTTCAATAATGGCTACACCACTAAAAAGTTTTCACAAAAGTGTCAATTTAGCTTCGGTATATACAATTGTTATATACAATACCTATTTCTTCGTAAAGACCTCATATTCCCAGTTTACTGTGAATTTCTAATGTTACGTATACGTAATATAATCCGCAGACGAAATTCAGGGTGGTGACGAACTAACTACACTATTTTTTTTTTTCATTTTATTATGTAATGGGTACTCACGATTAATTGCAAAACTAAATATTGGCAATAAATAAAAAGTATCGTGTAGTACCCGTTTTATAATAAAAAGTATAAATTCCGCGATGACGTTAGTTTAACTACACTTAGTCAACAATGGTTCACACTAAGATTTTGGCGAAGCAATAGTCAAATTATTTTATTAAGTTTACACTCAGCATGTACAGTATGTGTTTATTTATTGCCTTGTTTATCCCAAAGGACTGTACGTTGAACAAGTAACTTTATTCCTGTAAACGTGCACACGTTTTTCTGAGCTAAACAAAACGGTATCTAATTAGATACTTAACTTTTGTTAATGTTTATGTATCATACAATATACAGGGATATGTAAAGACATGTAGAAAACCTATTATTTAAATATGATAGATAATTACCATTACATTAGTAGATAATAATGTATTACTAATGTTTTATTAAATAAAATTGTTCCTATTTATAAATGAAATGTGAATCTGCGTAACAAAGTTATAATTTATTCAACTAAAATTCGAATTTTGAATACTTTTTACGACGTAAAGTGAGGATGCGTCCCTTTTTATTACGAAAGTTTCTATTACAATAAGAAAATATCAGTAATATTTTTAAAAATTGTTGCCAGATTAAAATGCGTGGCTTCTCTTAATCTAATCTCATTTGCTATAGTAAAGAGACTTAAATCTTTCTAAATGTATGTAAATCGATAAAAAATTAGAACTAAAATTAGAACCATCATATGAAGTACCTACTCTACTTTAGCTTGGGTTAGCGGTCATGGTTATGGATATGAAATTTCGGACCTGGATATGGATATGGGTATATGAATAATATTTAAAAATAAAATGTCTCCACCATTGCCTTAATTATTTATGTGTTTTCTAGTGGACTATAAGCCAGTCTACAAAACTAAATTTCCTACGCATTAACAACCAAAGCAAAATAAAATATAACAAACCACTATACCTATTAATACACTTTTGCACAATTTGTATTATATAACCTGGTGAAATTTTGAACCTTACGAGATAAAACTAGATTACTAGCTCCAATCGGCACATCTAACCAGGTAGCCGGTGAGAGGGTAATGTAATGACATTCTGGAGCAGGGTATCGATCGCGCACAAATAGTCTGCCGCCCGCCGACCGACCCGCGGCCGCAACTCTACGTTGTCCTTCGACTGCTCGAATTGCAGTTTTAATATAGGCCAGGATTAATTATTAATTAGATCACAGGTCTATGATGTATGCTAAGATTGTTTTTATTTTAAATTGTCCATATACGATTGAAATATTTGATATTCTCAGAACTAATCTTTGTCGCCGTGACTAATACAAGTCTGTATGCTTGAAAAATTTAAGGATGTAAAATGGTAACGTTCACTACTAAGCTTTTACATAAGCTTTTTTGGAGTAGTTTCCTTAATAAGAATAGAAAGAAATAAGATAAGAAATGTCTCCCTGGTATCCTACAGTGTTTAAAACATGCACAAGACCACATTAATTGAGACTTATATTGTGTAACCGTTCTTAAGGATTGAATATATTGTTTTTATATATATAATTAGTTAAAATTAAGCCTCTTTATAAGTAGATGCAAAATGCGGTGTCATGTTGATTCCACTTGACACATCGATCACTGATCAAAAAGGATTCGATGTTAGCCGCTACTTAAAAGTATATTACATCAATTGTTTTAATATTTATATTATCATATTGATTAATGTTAATAAAATATTTTTAACATTAAGCAAGCTTTTTACTGTAAGCTTTTCATTATAAAACCCATTTTTTTGTAAACGTAAACGTTAAAATTCATATAATTTTATAAGGTAATTTAAATAATAAGTTAAATTACTTTTTATTTTAACTCATATTATAAAATTTATCTCAAATGTAAATTAATGCACTGTTACAGGGCCTTGGTCTATAATAATTAACCAGATAATTCTAGTATATTTTCAATCGTGATTGTTATGACCCCTTAAAAGAACACAGCGTCAATGTAGTACAGAGTAATACATTTCATTTTATTAATTTCAATTTTTATACATACTATTAAAATTATTCTTCACATCAGTAGCCCGTGATATTAAATTCTTTTGTAATTTATAAATTGTAGCCCTATTTTATCTTGTATTTTGATTCTGTGATTTGTTATTATATTATGTTATTTTAATAGAATAATTACCGTTAATTTGATGAAGTTCTTTATTGTAAAACTCTTTAAATAATTATTTATGGGCATCGTTAAGTTTTTACAAAAAAAAATTAAATATCCAAAATCGACCGTTCGGATAGTGTAATTTGATGATTTTAATGATTATTTTGTGAATATATTTGTAATATAATCGCAATTGCATTATAAACAACAGATTTTTGCAATTGAATTTCGTGGCCTACATTAATGAAAACAGCTTAAAGTGAAATAATTACATTATACCAAATTAACATTGTATAAAATATTTTAAAAACTTATATATCTATTATTATTGATAATCAAATGATAACATGTACATTAAATCCAAACCGCTGCGATGGAATTTTAAAAGTTCATGACGTGACGTGATCTATGGTCGCATATTAAAAAACGAAGGTTTAACTTTTCTAACACAACTTAACTAATTAACACTTAAGAGTACAAATTATACTAAAATATGTTATGTAGTTAATATAGCTTAAAATACTTATTAACAATATCTATTGTTTCATGAGCAACAAAAATTCTGTATCATTTTGAATTGAATATTTGATTTCGTGGGAGTACTGTGAGATAGCATTTCCATTTTTATTCTTCTGAGGTAATGCATGCCCTGTGTGATGAAAAGTTTGTGGTAGGTGGCGCTGTGATCGCGCATGCGCTGTAGCCAGTGAAGTATAGACCTGTGAAATAAACCATAGATACTTTTCTCTAATGTCGCATAATCTATACTTTCCTTCTACTTTGTAGGTTATGTTTTAGTCGTCAATTGTCAAAATTTATATACGATCTTATTGAGAATAAATTCGGTTAGTTTAGTTGTAGAGGTGGATTGAATTATTAACTCACTTATCCGTTCTAATAATGCGTAACGAACATCGATTCTTATATAAGTGCGTTTAATTTTTTGTTCATAATGGCTGTGTAGATCCACTGATGTGTTACTTGGCATTGAGTTTAGATGTGAATACAAATGTACATACGCACTTTCATTCCTTGAATCGACTGTTTCATTTTATATTAATTCTCCACTGCCAACTCCGTGGGACATATAATTGTGCAGGTTGAGAAAACAATAAGACACGATGTCAAGCCAAGTATTAAAGCTCTACAACGCGGTAGTAGACGACGTGATAGCTGGAGTCCGTGACTGCTTTCTCGACGACGGCGTAGACGAACTAGTACTTCAAGAACTAAAGCAATTATGGAAGTCTAAGCTGACCGCCAGTGGGGCCATGGACCACCCACCACCAGCGATGGAAGTAAAGCCACCTCCCGTCATTCAAAATTTCCAGAAATCCAATGGAAGCAATAATTTGCCAAAAAGGACTGAGACACACATGGCAACACAGGGTTCGAGTCAACAAGGCAGTGCAGACCACGGTGCGCCCACTAATAACATAACAAGTGGACATCCGCACCACGTTCTTAGTCCAAACAATAAGGTCCCAGTTCAGTTAACTCTGCCAGCGCAGCCCGGCGTACCAGGTTCACAACCCCGCTCTTTCACTATCCAAATACCTGCATCTGCTCTGAATGGCAATAAACTTCATCAAGTATTGACCGGACCTATTATTAATGCTACCATAAGCTTGCCACAACCTCTTGCCGCCACACTGTTGCAGCAACATATTAATTCTGCATTAGCAGGTCAGCAAAATGAGTTTGATGGCGGTGGAGGTGGTCAGAGTGGTGCTGCTCCTTTCTCTCTTGATGGAGCTATGGACTCTTCGGATGATGAAGGCTCAAATGCTGGGAATGGATCAGATGATCCTATAGAAGATGATGATGAAGATGAGGAATCTGTGGAAGAAAGAGCAGAGGAAGAGGAGGAGGAACGCGATGAAAGTGGAGGGGCAGATGAGGAACCTCTCAATTCTGGTGATGATGTCTCTGATGAAGAGCCCGGTGATATGTTTGACACTGACAATGTTGTAGTATGTCAATATGACAAAATCACCCGCAGCCGCAACAAGTGGAAGTTTTATCTTAAGGATGGTATAATGAACTTAGCAGGAAAAGATTACGTCTTTCAGAAAGCCAATGGTGATGCCGAATGGTGAAAGTACTGATAGAGTAACCATGGTAAAAATTAAAAATGTTTGTATGATTAACTTTTTGGGTAATACATTCTTACATGTTAAAAAACATCAAATTAACAATAAGTAGTCTAGACAATGATATCCCATACATTGTTATACATGATTTTATTCAGCTAAGAATTTATTTTATCATAATATTGCTTGACTGTAATACTTGTATACAGAAATATTCGTAATAATGATTCATTAATAAAAGTGAAATATTTTTATATATTCAATATTTGTACTATGAGTACTCAGACTGCTCATTTACAAATATAATGTGTAAGTGGTAATGTATTACAATGAGATTTAAAGGCAATGAAGTATTACCATGAGGGTTAATGTCTTAAATTAGTGTTGTTTGCTTGTGATGCTTAAAGTAATACCAAGTTGGTAACTAGTTTCAAATTGAACAATCTGATCATAATATGATGAGAATAAATTATAAACATGTGATATGATTTCCTGATAACAAATTTAGCTTCACTATGATTTAAAAATAGTGCAGTGTTTTCATTGTTTCATTGAAATTAAGTAATCAAACCAATTTGTAACAGTTGTGCCATAAAAGAGAAAACAAAATTCTTCAACATAATATGCATCAAAAATAATCATGTACTTATAACTAAAGTTCTTCAAAAATTGTTGTTGTAATGTTATAAATAATGGTTTGTTACTAATTATATCAATATTTATTGTAATACAACTGCATAGATGTCATAATAGCAAAAAAATGCTTTATCTTGTTATTGTCATTGTGTATGAGTAGTGAAGCTAAAATTAAATTTATTACCAAATATCTACAATATTATATTCAAGTGATTGCATATGAGTAAACAATACAGAGAATATAGCATTTTTCATAAATTTGAGATAGAAAAATATAATTAAGATATTGTATATTAATTTTTATTTCCTATGTGATTGATTCTTTCAAAATTGTTGAATAGGTGGATTATTAAGTGGTGGATTATTAAGTGGATTTCGTTTAAATGTAAGATTTTTGTAAAATATGTTTCTAAAATATTTGTTATTTTAATAATGCTAATTGTTTTGTAAATTGCAATTCTTATGTGCACAAAGACTCATTATTTCTGGTGTTTAAAGTGTCATCATAAGTTATTTAATATTGTGATATGAATAGTGGTAGCATTACAAAATGCTTATATGAAAATTAATTAAGTATTCTCTTAATCTGAAATACTATCTTCATTAAAACAGGTTCTTTCTCATAAGTTATTTATCTAATAATAATAGTTAACTGAATTTGTTTTAATTCTTCACCTGATGTTTGACAAAAATGATAATTGTAATAAAATATGTTCAAATAAGGTGTTCTTATTTTAATACCAAATTTAAAAAGAAGTCATTGTACATAAACTTTTTTTATTTGTTTATTTACATTGTGTTATTGTTGTTGGTGATTTCTTAATTTCTTAATTCAATAAAGTTTATTAGTGAAATTTATATAATCAAACACTATTTTAATATCTTTCACAAAAATCGATTAGTACAGTACAGTACAATACACCAAATGTTTTGTTATATATCACTGAAAAAAATATATTTTTTATTGCAGGACATGATAAAAAAAATTATTACTGCAACATATTTATTATGATGAAATAATTTATAAAAAAAAATATTGTATCAAATACTCTTTTATTAGGATGTGCTACGTTTAAGTAAATATTGTAGGGTTCCATAGCCATGGCAAATACCGTATTGTAATAATGTCAGTCTATCCATGTCAGAGCAATTTTACTTAGAAACTATTAGTTCTATCTAAATTGTATAATCCGTTACGAGTACATAGTTAAATATAAAAATTACGATTAGGAAAATTATCAAGAGTGGCTCTTGATAAAAAGAAAAGAAAAATATATTGCAAAGTATAATGGACATGGGCTATGTATAGATAATTTTTCAAAATCATGTTAAAGTTCCTAAGTAACTTTTAATAGTTAATAGTTGGTGAGATATTAACTTCTAAAGTCGTAAAAAGTACCCGACTATGGTGGAAAGTTTTGCAAAAATTGAGTTGATAGAACTTATAAAATACTTTCAACGTAAAATTATTTTAATAAAATATGTATATTTAGTTTTTTAATTAGTTGAAGGTGGTCCGGGGTATTTTATTTTTTAATTCGATTTGTAAATTAAGTAAATGTAAATTTCTAAGGATTGAATAATAGGAATTGAAACATTATTATTTATTCTTTTATAAGTGTAACGGCAGAATTTACTTTAAATGGCTTCCAGTACTTTCGGCTTATCTATAGTAATATAAAGAGAAAGTTCGACTTTTGTGAGTTTGTATATGTATATGCAGAAAATCTCCGGAACCAGGACACATTTCAAAAATTCTTTTACAATTTGAAAGGTACATTCTAGGGATGTTATAGATATGAAATTTCGAATTTGGATATGGATACGGATATATGAATAATATTTTACCGATTTCAGTTACGGTTACGGATATGAAATTATTTTGGATTATCCGATTGTTTAGGATAATTTCGGTTACGGATATTAGATGATTTACGACATGGAAAAACAAGGTAACAGTTTCACTTTATTTCTATTTATTATTATGTTATTACTATTGTATGTATTGTAATCACAGAAACAATACAATAGTTTTAAAATTTAAATAATAAATACTGTCTAAAATGAGAACGACGTGGCTAGTGTATAGGTTCGGCCGGCGAAAATCTGTCACAATGTATTTTATTTAGACTGCCGCTATCCGAAATTATCCGAAACCTTTTTATCGGATTCGGTTACGGATATATTTTTATATCGGATATCCGATAGTTTCGATTACGGTTACGGAACTCCATGAATGGTTATATAATATAAAACAAATTCTCCGACTGTCTGACTTCGATAACCTCAAAAACTACGCCAAGGGTTTTTATACAGTTTTTACCAATAGCTAAGACTAATTCATATGAAAGGTTTAGGCATATGACATTAGGTAACATATATAAAACGCCTGATAAAACTGAGTTCGATTACTGTTTATGAACGTAAAAAGCAAGTTCCACGAAGCGTACCGAAGGTCAATTACTATTGACATACATAGTGATTGATATATACCAAAATAATATATATATATATATATATATATAAATTTATCATATATATATATATAAATTTACCATATATTTATACTACTTACTAAATCTATCCAAATATGTAATAAAAGGATGATGATATTAAAATCGTTGTTATGTGATCAGTTAAATTGTGATAACTAATTTGAAACGATCACATAACATCAAAAAAATTATTAAGTTCGTGAACGTACACACACGTTCAACCATTGAAACTAACGATTCTAATACGTAAGTACAGATGGCTTATATGTGCGTTCGGTATTATATTAGCAAACAATCATCCGATTTGCTACAGAAACAAAAACCATGAAGATATCTGTATTCTGAAGAAAAAAAAAATTGTGTTATTTTTGCTGTAGTCTGATAATCCGTTACTCCACATCCTTGCAGGATCCTTCGGCTACTGACTAGTCTCAGTGAGTTGTGTTCTTATGACGATTACATGTGTTGATCAGATTGATTTGATATATTTAACATTTTGATCGTTCCCGGATGATTTTGTCAACGATATGTATGAGGATTAGTCTATCTTAGTGTCTGTATTACATGACACCTGTCGTTTTGACAGTAAAGGGACTGTTGTGGTAAACCGAACTTGGAATATTTCATGTTATAAAACCATCACGCACGACATTAATTCACACAGATGTCTATAACGTGTACATATGTAGTATGTACTATATATATGTAGTATTTTCACAGACATAGCTACCTAAATCAAAAAAGGATTTAAGACGCCTAAAGTAGGGTCGACTTCGATCCATATAAAGATCTTAAGTAGGAACCTACGTTCTTCAAATCAAGGCGGAAAGTGGTTTTTACGTACGGCTGAGGTATTTTTTATCGACATGAAGCTATTTTATGTAGATACCGCTGTCTATTATTTTTATAGTATTTATTCTCTTTTGTCATTCGTCGCCATTGTTGTTTGCGAATGATTTAAAACTGTATAAAATAATTGAAAAAGCCTGGAAAGATGTATTGTTATTTTAGAAAGACTTGAATGCTGTGGTTGACTGGTGTGAAATGAATGGCATGAAGCTTTATGTGACGAAATGCTTAACTCAATTCCAATAATTAAAGACCTAGGAATAATAATTGATACCAAACTTACTTATGTGTCACAAATTGATACAATGTTGAAAAAAGCTACAAGAATGTTGGGTTTTGTTATTAGATATCCTAATTTTATTTAAAAAGCTTCTGCTAAAATTACTATGTGTATCATACCATCCATCAAATAGTAAAACAAAATTAGGATCAAACCCCCCTATTAATAGATTAATCTTCCTTTACAACAGACGTAGTGCATCCACGGACGTCGAAATATTAACAATATGTCCTTAGTAACTGTTAGAAAGGCCACATCTAAATTATAATTTCAATTGTCTCTTTTGGCATTTAAGTAATTGTACTTGATATATTATTTTCCTGTGTTGATATATTTTTTATACCCACACTTTTTATTTTTTACTTTACTGTGCCTTTTATTTTGTCTTTGAATTTTACTATTTAATTTACTTGGTGATGTATTCCAAACGAAATAAAATTATCTTCTGTTAGTTTTAGTTATAGACGTGTTAACAAAAGTTGTATGTACCTTTGCTTCAATACTGCATGTGAAGTTTACCTTTAAGTGGTAGTGCATTTATTGTTTATTTATCATAGAATTAAAAAAAATGTAACAACCGCTGGTAAACTTAATAAATAAATGTAGCTTTATCAAAATAATTGTTTTACTAATTTAATGAATGTGAAAATTTTACATACTTTAGATATCGCTTACGTTTCTTATTTACTAATTATTAGGAGTTACCCTACTCGAAATTATGATTTATAAAACATTCAGTAGTAATGTTTAAAAAACAAGATAACGTCAATGTGAACACGTGTCGGTTGTTTAAAATGGAAAGGTACATAGTTCGTTTCACGAATATGTCGGATATCGATTGGATCCGCGATGCAATCTCCCTCCGACAGGTACCCAGGAGCGGCTCACTTCACATGACATACTTTATTCTTTGCCTAGATATATGTGAGACCGACTGCTCACTTATAATTTAAGCTGACGTAATTTAACGTATATTCTGTTTAAATGTTATATATTGGTTCCTTCTGGAGATAACAATGTTTGTTTTTAAAGTGAAAAGTAGTTCTACTTTAAGCTTATAATATAACAGAAGTAAAATCGAGAAATGTACGCGTACATCAACATTACTGTCGATTAACAATTGGCAACATTTATTCATAAATTCTCATTCTAATGAGAAAACTTACTTTTTATAGTGCTTAAAGTATAAGGCATAATACTCAACTCGGCTTGCTAGCTTCTAAAAAAGAGTCATGATTTATAGATGGCACTGCAGATGTGACGTTACAATTTATTGGATGAGCTTTCCCCTTCACTACACACCTACACAGTAGGTATATATACCATGATATTTTGTCGATCATTAGTTTTTATTTTAAAATAGCACTATTATGTACAAAATAAACATTCTCGTACCGTGTCTCTTTGGACCGCATCACTGCACGAATCTATCTCATGTTGCACCGTCAAGCTTTGGCTCTTCGCATCTAATTATTTTCTCGGTATGATTCGTATTTCGATGTACGTAGTTAGTAAAACCACTCTTCGTCAATAGTCATGTAATTAATAATCCTGGGATAATTTAAAATATATACCTAATTTAATATTATTTCGATTCGTTTTATATTTTTGAAATACCTGAAGAATAATTTTTCAAAATACGATTACTACTATTGTAATCTATGACAATTTTCTTTCCTGAAAATGGATTTTTTCCCGCGAGAAATATTTAGGGACATGATGTTAAAGGATAGAAAATAAAACTTTACCTCCTGAATGATTGTTATAAATTAATAAGTAAGGTATTAATTCATACAACTTGAAAGACTCATGTCTAAAACAATTCGAGTGCTGGTTGTAAAAGTAAGGCATAGGTTTACTGAAGCAAAGCAAGGGTAGAATACTAGTATAAGAATAAACCGAAATTTTATACTGATAATGTGCAATTGTAGTAACAGACAAAATTTTATTATAAATTTATACGCCCATAAACATTACTGAGCCGATCATCAGTTGAGCCTTATTCGTAGTATTAAAGCTGTGGATATCAGTCTCTTTCATAAAAGAATTAACATATTTTTAACATAATGTTATCCAATGATATACAGACATAATGTTTAGTATATATTTTTTAAGATGTAAGGAATCCCTAGGTGTAAATTATATTTGCAGATATTGCATTATGTCTGCAGCTATGTTTGCAGTTGAGCCCAATAATAAAAGAGTGTGTACGAGATACGTAAGACATAAGCTAACAAAGTTACTAAATTAAATCATGCTATTTCTATGTCAATCAAATACGCAGCGGCACTAAGTGTTCTTGACAAGGCTTAAATTTGATGACTCCTTTTAAACTGTGAATATATTTTTTGACTAAGAAAAGTAGCAGATCAACCATTTCAAATCCTTCCTTATCTATATCTATACTAATATTATAAAGAGGAAAGCTTTGTATTTTTGTATGTTTGTAACGAATAAATTCAAAAACTACTGAACCGATTTTAAAAATTCTTTCACCATTAGAATGCTACGTTATTCCAGAGTAACATAGGCTAAATTTATTACTAGAATAAGGGATCCTTGCTATAACTTCAGCAACGTGAATGAAGGTGTAAAAAAATTTGTTTAAAAATTTCTTTCATCGCATACACTGCGAAAACTATTGATAAAGTACACCCGTGCGAAGTCGGAGCATGCCGCTAGTTCATAATAAGTCGAATTAACGCGGATTTCATTTCTTATTTTTCGTATATAACAGTGTTAATTTAAAATAAGAAAATTCAATCATACGAGTATATAATACTTTACATAATTCTTTCGTAAATGTTTCTTCTAAGTTACACCATCTACCATTCGTACAAACGTGACTTGAAATTTATATTCATCTATTTCTCGAGGAACAGTTTTTTGCAATAATGTTACATTAATATAAAAACCATTCACACATACATGATTCGCAAAAAAACCACTCGATACACCGATATTCACCCAAGAGTATTTTTCCCAAAAACCTGCACCTCACCGTGAAATGAATAGTGATTTTGACGTCAGTCTAGAATTTCCATGAAAGACGACGCCTGCGTACTATTTGCCCAGCCTGGTCTTTACTATATTTAGAATAGTTTATTCCGACGGTTGTATATCTACGGTAGTTGTGGCAAGCCAACACTACTCCTCTCGCTCCTAGCGTTTAGAAATTTTTTACTGAATATAAGTTTTGTTTACTTCATAATGTAAACGTTCACACACTGGTACCTTAAATTATATAAGCATTATATTTCCAAGTGAAAGATGTAGCTGTATCAATTGTTCTTGTGTTTAGGTCCAGTAGTTTTGGAAATCACGAGATATGATCAATTTTTGTGATATTTCAGAACAGTAAAATTTTTTATTAAATAAATTTGGGCCATTAAAATGGAATGTGGCAGTCAAAAAACCGCGAGATAACCTATAAAGGTTCTATTATTACATCGGCTATGTTATGCGAATCCCTAGAAATGTAAATGGAATATAAATTATTTCGGACCCTTGAGCGTTTTGAAAGTTTGGTTGGTCTCGAAGGCAGATCGGGTCTATGTTTTTATGTTCAAAATAGGTTCTGAAACTTTGGATTTTGCTCTTGAAACAATTACGGATTGTAATGTGCATCAACTTATGCTAGTCAAATATCTTTAATTTCGATACTTCAGAGGGTCCCGAATTTAAAAATATATTTTGATCTTTTATGAGGGGTATTTACTGCCTTCCTAAAACG
The DNA here is from genome assembly GCA_003671415.1 of Megathymus violae. NCBI lineage: Eukaryota > Metazoa > Arthropoda > Insecta > Lepidoptera > Hesperiidae > Megathymus > Megathymus violae. Next base: position 522,850 of record PDGT01000057.1, read on the forward strand.
TAATTGTATAGAAATTCTGTTTTGGCCGTCATCCACGTTAGAGTTTACGGAGTTCTGAAATTCAGTAGGCATCACGAAGTTACTTTAACCGACACAAGAGCGTAGGCCATTTATTTTTACGAGTTCTCTTAAATGATAATGTTGATACCTACCTTCTATGATAATACTTATAGATATATAAATTTAGTAGTTTTGTTTTATATCTAGATAAATCGTAAAACTCAACCGCGCTCCAGAAAGACACCTTGGTTGTTGTTCCCTCGATTGGCACCACCACTTTATTTTTACCCTTTTCAATACAAAGAAGTATATAAATATGCCTGGTAGTTCTATGGATTGTTCTATTGGGTATATATCGAACTACTAGATCAATTAAGGTATCACACAACGTACAATTTTGTTTTATCAAGATCAAAATTGGTTTTTATTCATAACTTATGATACGATTCTATTCTGTATTGAACTAGTATAGCTGTAGTGAATTTACTAATGAATAAATAATTTTGAAATTACATATAATTCAATTGTTAATATTGCAACATATTGCAGAGTAACGTCTGCCTGGGCAGCTAATTAAAAAATAATAAGTTCCAACGATCTTCTAGCACACTACATGTACATAGATAACAGACATACCTATTCGTTCATGTGGACTGATGTTATGTACCTATCTGTCATGGTCCGAGCGGAGACAATATCATGAAATAATCGACGAATGTTGACAAAATCCTACACGTTTATGATTCAGCGATATTTTTAAGTGACAGTTGAATGTTTGAAGAAGAGTGAGCGTTTCAAAATGTTTGATAATTTTCTGATACTGTCAATTCTTCAATCGGGCCATTAAAATTTATTCAATTCAGAAGTTCTGCACTCTACATTATACTTACTCGTAATAATATCTTAGTTCGTTAATATCCACAGCTCTACCTAATACGAAGCCGGACACCAATATTACTGCTTTAGTAGATATAACGCTCATTTATAATGTACAAGCGTCGCGAGCTCCGAGTCCTTGTTACTAAAATACATTATTAAATAAAGCAACTTGTTTCACAATTATTATTATTGTTTCAAAACCAAGACTGCTATTATTATTATGACTATTTCAAAGACAAGAATACATTATAATATAAGTGTTTTGTGTAAATGTGAGTAGTAAATGTTATTCTTTGAAGATTACTGTCGTTTCTTTTATTAAAGACTACTCATGGTAGGGACATGATAAAGCGACGTAATTTGACTTTGAAGAGTTTTGTAAAAATCTAGCTCAAATAAAAAAATTCAATTTCAGTGTCTCCACCCATTTAGCAGATCTACTATTTGTGTTGCTCCAGATAAGCCGCTTTCAACAATGTTTCTTATAAAATAACAGCTGGTAAAGCAAATTAGCCACTCAATTGTGAGTGGTTATCGCTGTTACTTGTGAACACAGTTATTTGTGAACACAGTGGTATCACCAACGCGTCGCTGATCTAGTTGAGGGCGGTGAATATATTTATCTGACTGTCCAGACGTTATATATTTTGATTGATAAATAAGTGAATAAACAGCGGAATGAGACTGTCATTTCTCTGTCTACAACGCTGCGATTCGACTTTGGGATAACATATTCGTATTGTAAATATGTTTATAACCATTTAAGGATTTTCGACGCGCTCACCGCTCAACGTTTCCGTCAGTTCTCAGCAAAACACGTCGGAGGTAGGACGGTTGTGAGCTTCTGAAATTAGCCATCTATTTCTGTTACCATCGAAGCTAAACAGGATTTGTCATTGAAAATTGTGTAAACATATTATGATATTGAAATAACGCGTGCTAAAGATTTCCAAAAATTCCTAAAATGTTCGCTTTGTGGTATCTTTTTGTGTATTTCGAATGCTTATTTCTAATACTTTTCTCATGCTGTGTGTAATTTAAATGTATTCATAAATTGGAACAGAAGTGGAAAAGCCACCTAGTGGGACACAATCGTCTCCTCGGGACTGAATTGCGGCATAGGTATGAAAATGTTTAACATAGCAAAAAATGTATTATAATATAATGGTTTTGATATAAACATTAATTGTCCAGTAAAATCATAAGGAATATTTTTAGTGTACTCATGTTTACTACAAATATTTACAGTAAAAGTCTTATTAAGTCTAAAAGTAAGTCCGTTTACTAACCACTTAGTTTAAGACATTCACGAACTGAACGTAAATTCTAACATAATCTATAAAATTCATATTCAATTCCAATCTTAAGACTATAATATATACAAATACTGCAGCGACTTATTTATCTTGCGTAATATACTAGTATTGTTAGTAGTATTAGTGTAGGTACCTGTTTGAAGTCTACAGTCGACTATTATCTGAAGCGTGATTCGTGTATTAACTATTCTTACTTAATCCGATTTAAACCTTGAACCGTCCTAATGATCCACATATGTTTCAGATGTCTTAAGAGTATTAGAGATTATGCGTATACATAAATGTCTATTAAATTATACCTAGAGTTAAAACAACAAGGGTATGACCCTCATAAAATGCCTAGGAAAATACAGATGGAGTTAGCTGTAACATGAAAAATGGAAACCTGATAGATAGTGTTCACATTCTACGTCTGTTACTTACTTAATTTGAACTCCGTGTAAGGTAGTAATAATAACTGCCCTTTCGCTAATTTGAATGTATTGCATTCAAAGATAGCAATAAATAATAATGGTAGAAGATATTTTTAACCGTTTGAAAGGTAGGTGCGTTACTTTGAGTGGATGTGGGTTATAATATATACCACCATATAACTGTAGGTTCTCTCTGTGCATTGAATTTTATTGTCATATTTTGTGATAAATATACGTTTTATAAGTCACTAACCCATATTCTTCTATTCTCAAAATTTTTGTTTGTCTGTCTGTATGTCCTTCAATAACTCAAAGTCTAAATATCTTGACCGATCTTATAGGAAGAACATGTGATTACGCAAGTATTAAGCTAGATATGATATCGGCAACCCTTCTGGTTATCATAAAATGTATTTAAGTAATTATTTTGGTATTTCTTCATTAGCCATTAGCTTTTTCCGTGTGCGTATGCCACATATGTTTTCAATAGTTTTAATTTGTTTAAATATTAATAGTTATATATTTTTTTTTCAATCGGTTGTCTTCTATTTGTATCACATAAAATTTAAACGTATGTAATTATCTTATTAATTATTATTCTTCAGTGTTGCAATGGACCATATAAATTGTAGAATGTTGTTGTAGGAATAAAAAACAAAAATATATATATTACAGATGTAATGAATATTGCGATGAGGAACTGCGTTGAAATAAAACTTGAAACTATTGAAATATCTGAACAAAAGTAATTGCGGATGTTTGTTAGTGTTATACAATCCATACGAAGTTAGGGCAGGCCGCTAGAAAATGATAAGTTTATAACGAACTTCGAACAGAATTGTTGAGTACGCTGTATTCATTTTACTTCGGCAACTCACGAGAAGTACAAGCTGTCTTCTGCACTTGTTGCAGACAATACCCTTGTCATTACCTCTACTCTGAAAGTAAGTCGAATAATATCGTGTACTAAGGATTTAAATAAATTTAAATATAAACATATACATATATACATGTAACTCAGGCTATAAATGCATGAAATATTTACACGCTAAAGCAACTAAGAATGTTTATAATTAATGGATTATTTATAACCATTATATAATAATTCACAATGTAATTTGTTCTAACTATTCTTGTGTTGCATCTTGTTGACTAAATAAAGGACGAGATAACGACGCTAGATCCCTGATGATGCAGGCTCTTTTTCACCTAATTAAGGTTCTGTTCCATCTTGGCCAGCTATGAACGTCCTTCCAAAATGGACACTGTGAATTATTTTCCGTGGTTTCCCGTCTTCTTTTTTAAACTATTAAATTATATATATCAAGTCAACAGTCAAGTTGGAAAGGTATCTAGAGTGAATGGACGCCTTCAAACACCAGAGAATAGCTTGATACGTTGTTTTTATATTCATATGTACAGTTGCTAAAACCGGTTAATATTTAGATGTTAACATTTTTGTTCATCGTTCCAGGTAATCGCAAAAGTGAAGACGGAGTGAAGTGATACTAAAAATGTCGTGTTTCAGAGGCAGTGTTCTAATTCCGGATTAAAGTGTCAGATAAATAAAGTATTGCGTGCAGTGACTATGTAAGTGATAGCACACAGCCACCAGAACACCGCCACTATGCTGCCCACAAACGTAATGTCCTTCATGAAGAAGGTGAGTCGAGTTAGTATTGCACAATTTTATACGTACATACATATGTACATTAATCTATATTCTGTCTCCTTCTAAAGTCTCCAATTTCCTTTCTGTCATATACTATATTGTACTGTACATTTATTGTCTACACTAATATTAAAGAAAGTGAGGATTTTAAAAGTGTGTTCATTTGTTTTTTTACCATTTGATAATAATCACAGAGCACAATGCCATCTAGTCCCGAGGTAATTTTACATTTATTCAACCGTTTTAAACAAGTTTACATTAACATTATAAAAGAGAGTGTGCGAATTCGGTGTCCTTATGTGTATGCGGAATGTAATCTCTGGAACCATGCCACCTATTTGAAAAATTATTTTACCCTTTCATTTCATTTGTACATTATTTTTTCAACCCGAACGAAGTCTAGGCGGGCTGTTAATGCTACATATTTTTATTTCGATGAGACCCTTTATATAAAGATTGCGTAGTTATTTCACAAACGTCAATAAATTTCCAAAGTTAATAAATGCATATCGGATAGACAGCATTTCTAGTGCCGTGGTCATACATCTTCGTAGGCGGAAAATGGGTAATTACACCAGAGTAACGTTTTAAAAAGAGCTCACTGTTAACAATAATTACAAACGAAACGTATAACGTTTCCTAGCAAAGAGGCACTCATTGTCAGCACGGTAGAAATACCAGTTAGTCCTGCCACAGCCCTTAGCTAGACTCCATTGTACGAGCTCCTGAGTGCGAGCCATAGCGACGGTGCTCCATCACTCGGGTCACGTGCCGCGTTCAGTTTAGCAACCGTATTCATGACTATTTTCGACTTGTACATTTTTCTAAACGTACAAAAGGAAATTTATTCTCGTTCTAATCTAGCTACTCAGTCAAGTTGACTTGATTGATAACTTTTAGTTCTCACACTATTTTTAAATTGCACTGAACATTTTGCACTAAACAGTAAAAGAAAATTTACAGAGTGAAAAACAAAAGTTCCTAGATCTACAGGACATACAACATAGCTCGCAGAATCAACTGACTTAAGTGATCACATAGTTTGAAGACTCAACAATTGTTAGTACAGAAATACTTACAAATATTGACCAAATCGATAAAAGAAACACAGGACCCCTTAACCAGGTTAATTAATATCCTGAAGAAAACAGTGAGCCTGTTAAAAGCAGAACATATGAGACCGACCCGAATAGCGCAATTTAGGGGGAGGCATAGTTTATGTAATCATTTTTTATTTGTGTCATGGTCCTATAAATGCCGATGGCCACATTAATAGATTAAAAAGGAAATACCATCAAGGCTTTTTTTACAAATTTGCTGCGACACTAATTTATTACATTATTATTATTGGTTAGATGTATGAGGATTATGTTCCCTATGGCACGGCGGTAACATTTGTTCTGATGTAAAAAACCAATATATAAAAAGTTTTGTACCTCAAGTCCTACGGCGGAGATAAACTGTAGGAAGTTCTTGGATTCCCGATCCTAGGCTTAGTACGACAGGACAGGGTTAACAATGTAAATATGTTTGTAATTCGTTTCGGTTCCAGTGCCGGAAAAAACAGGTTCTCCGTTTCGTCTCGCCCTATTAGGCCTCGGTAATGCCTTTGATGTTACCGTCCCCGGCTTACTTTCCGCCTGATCGTTTGTCGGCTAGCGACATAAACAAAAATTCGTAGTGTTATCTTCCTTGCACGCTTGTCCTTCTGCTTCAATGTGAGTTGAGTAATCTAGCCGTAAAATTAATTTCTGCAAGCAACATTGTGTTTTAGTTTGAACAATGTTGGGGCCAGCGGCACTTGAAGCTTTACAAATGAGGCTTTCTATCTTAAGTAGGTAATACATTTGTAAAACTGTAGTCCAATATGGGCAGTTATCCACCTAGCTTAAATCAAAACACAATCTAACTTTATACCCATGCACACTTACTGAGGCACTAATACATGTATTTTTGTCTTCTACGACGGTTTCGAAAGAGTGTCCCATTATCAAGGAAACAAATGCTACTGCACAGCCCATCTTATATTTCTCAGCATACAATGTAGTACCACATCTATCACGTGTACGGTGCTGCACGGTCATCTTTATTGTTATTTTTGCTGTCATTTTCGTACTAGCTTAAAGCGAGAATAACCTAGGATACCATGTCATATATGCATTATCTTAAACTGCACGATAGCAATCACTATAATTAATTTTATACAAAATATTATACACTAATATACAGTATAACCTTTCAATATTACCATTTCGTATTTGATTTTGCAAGAACATTAATAAATTAAAAGTCAACATTTTTGCTAACATTGCAATCTGCGAAGAATGTTTAGTTTTTATTTTATTCCCCCATTCTCGTACTTATACCGGAATACCGGCTTTGATCAGACAAAGTGAGGCTAAAATAAACTTTCGTTTTCCAAATAGGCTTTAAAGATTTTTTCCCAAGTTAGATTACCATTTATATTTCTATCAAATGAATGACAAACTTGAATGGAAATGCAAACTTTCCATGTCTAATTTTCCGTAAAGGTACACTTTTTATGGTCCTATGAAATGAATCTGAAAGTCTTTGTGGTAGCCAACTGTATTTATGTGTGTGTATGTATTCATGTGTGATGTGTGTGTGTGTTTTTATACGTTTTAACCAAACATCAATACCAATTTACCACCACTATTTTACCATCTAGTCTACTTGACAAAATGTATTTTTACCCAACTTGACAAATGTTAAATTACATCTAACCATAGTTAAATGCTTCTAGAAAGATTAAAACGAAATTAAATTTTTGTTATTTAGAGAAAGCTGGAAAATATCGATAGATCTCGGACCTTAGCGTGAAGGAATACCGACATGGAAGTATCCACTGGACGAGTCTCAATTTTTTTTACAAAATTGACTTATTAACTTTACTGCAGTCGTATATGAATCCATTCACTACAACTTTAGCACCTGAATCCATCTAGAAAACTCAATTTCATTCTACAGGCGTCAGCGAACTTAATTGGTATACAAAGATTTTATCGCCTGCAAAGTAATCTTTCAGTCTGTAATAAAATAAATACATTGTATTTTATATAAAACATTTGCTCAACAGAATTTTGTTTTACTTACTTTGTTTGTTTAGAATTTAACATTATTTTCGTATTTTACTACCACAACTGGGTAATTAAAATAATCAAGGTCAAATCAAGTTAACATGGTTTATCGTTTTGAGATATTAATATAATTCACTAGATGGTTTTTTAATTTAATATATACTACATATATATCTTATTTATAAATTATATACAGTTACCGCACCGGAAATAAAATATAAAAAAATTGATTGAAATGAATGAATGAATGAATGAAATAATATTCATTCAAAGTTTTGCTTAGTCTGAAATTTGGTACAATCAGTTTAGCATTATTCCTGGTATTGATATTGTGAACTCATCTTAAGAAAATTATCAGAGTATTCATTAACGTACATAATGTAATCTAAAATATATTGTGATGCTACAGTTCATATATCAATTTCATTAAAGAGATTTCTAAACGAGTCTCTAGGCCTTACTGTAACATAAAAATCGACTCAATATCAGCAACTGAGCCCTACAACAGCGAATCATGAGATATAACACTGAGAAAGTACGAGTAGCTAAAATAAACTAATATTGCTGTATCTACGTCCGTTAAGAGCCTCAATTTCTTAACAGCGTAGGAAGCAGAACTAAAGTTTTCCTGACAAGATATCAAAATAATGCAAGTAATGTATTGTTAACCCTTTTGAAAAGACTTTTAAGATATGTGCAACACACCATTGATTATAATCTAGTTTACATGTATAATAATGATGGGCTTATAGGTTATTGTGATGCAAATTGGGCGGTCCCTTAAAAGACAGAAAGTCCACTACTGGCTACTGCTTCAAGTTCTCTAACTGCGTAATATCATGGTTTTTCAAGAAATAATGTTCTGTGAGCCTATCATCAACTGAAGCATAGTATATTGCAGTCAGTATGGCGGGAGTAAATCTTGCTGGCTAGCTAGTTTATTAAAAGATTTTAATATTGTAAATTAATACCCAGGGCCTATATATTGTGACAATGGGACAATGGTGGTTGCCAATACCGACAATGTCAAACGATTAAAACATGTTGCTAAACGATATCACTTTGTAAAAGATTTAATTAAAGAGGGTAAAATATGTTTAACATATATAAAGACTGAAGACCAAACTGCTGATATGTTCATTAAACCATTGAATAGGGAATTATTGCTTAGATTTGTAACTAAGTGTGGCTTATTGTAATTTTTTTTTTGCTGCTGAAATGTTACGTACTATTACATGGTCGGGGGAGTGAGGGTGTTGGAATATGTGTAGATGGATGTAAATGAATATATTTAGATATTTTTTGTTATCACGCGTAGCAACTGTTGTTCACTAATGCCAGATTACGGACATCGTGTGTCCTTTAAAATATAATAGTAAAAAACAAGCGTCTTTCAATACAGTAAGAACACTTTCAATATGAGGACTCCAATGTAATGGTGAGTCTACAGTAATTCCAAGAAATCTGGTAGAATTTACTAGTTTGAGCAATTGCTTATTTCTAACAATACGATTTGACACTTGTCTGACATTTGGTAAAGTGAATTTAATACATTAAGTTTTTTTATCGTTTAACACAAGGTAAATCCCTTTAATATTTGCGAAACAATATTATTTACATCGTCTAAACATTGTTTTCTCCCATCTACTTTAAAAAGTAAGAAGGTGTCATCAACTAACAGTACGGTTTTACCCAAGTCTGTAGTAAAATAAGGAAGATCATTCATATATGTATATTAAAAATAGTATTGAACCAAGATTACTCCCATGGTAATGGGATTCCCTGGGAATTATATAATATTAACAACTACTTTTTGAATACACTTAGAAAGATAAGATTTTTAGATTAGATTTTAGATAAGACTAACTGATTGTATGCAGACACCATAATGCCTAGGTTTACTCATCAATATATTATGGTCAACGCAATATACCAATAACATCCTGCTTGCACTCCTAAGCATCAAGAATGTGTTTTAAGAGTCTTCATCACTGGAATTTTTTTGCTTTCGAAAAACCAAACTGATTAATATGCAATAATTTGTTTAGTGCAAAATGGGATAGTAGCTGATCATAATATTTTTTTCAATGATTTTAATAAGGGCTGGTAAGATGGAAACGGGTCTAAAATTAGTGAGTTCGCTTTTATCAAAAGTTTTAAATAAAGGAATTATTTTACCATGTTTCATGAGTTTTTCATATTTCATTCTTTGTGGCAATATTATTTTTATACCTATTTTTCTTGCGTGATTAGTTTACAATATATATATACGAGTACAAAATAAAAATAAAAAAAAACGGACAAGAGTTTACTTTTCGTCATTTTATTACGTTTACCACATGCAATTATATATTTCTCGCGTATTACTCTGTCTATGTTATAAAACGAATGAAAATCCAAGTGGTAGTTTTTTTTTTCGATAATCGCGTTTGGACTATCAGAGACAATCAGATAAAATATCTAAATATGCATTATTCGGTCGCTCGGAATTTTAATTTAATAATATCGTTTTGCGAAGTGCCTGCTTATACTCCTAAATTTCTAAACCAAAGCCATTATCTATCTCGAGAAATTATTGGACGAATTATGTTAATTTCATATAAATTCAAAATCAATTTGTGGATACTATTACGGTACCAATCCGATTAATGAATTTGCATAATACCACTATTGTAGTCTAACTGCATTTCTGGCCGAGTGGCTATGCCATGCAATTACTGTTTAATTAGCTGGAGCAGAGTAACGGTATTTCAGCTCTATAGCGGACTCTGGTAGAATGCATTGAACACAAACCATCGATAACAATCCTACTCTTATAATCGAGTTATTTGAACATTGTTCTCTCACGGAGAGAGCCCTGGTTTGGCAGTTGCACGCACAATAAATATAAATACGTTACAAAATACTTACTTACTAATATTTACTACTTATTTACTATTTACTTACTTAATGATTCTATACCTTCAGCACTAGCAAAAGGCGGTTTTATCGGGATGTTTTACTTCAACGAAGCGAGTAATAATTAATTTCTAATATGCACATAATCTGAGGTTGTCAGATTTTTGAAGTAATATTTTCCAATCCAACAAAAAAATAGATGGGTTTCTTCTTCTACCCACTTTTGATTACGCCATCGTTTGCTATTTTGACCAAATTGATAAGCAATAAAATTTAACTCAGTGAATTACTTTTAAAATATATGTTTATGATTAATATTTGCTCAAAAAATCATATCTAATTTTAAAATGACCGAATTTGTCAATACTTCAACATCCTATTAAATTAGTATCAATCTACTTTGTAGCAATCCGAGAGCACAAAATATGATTTTTGTTAAAATTTGTTATTGAAGTGCAGAAAGTATAATGGAATTTACCCTTAAACATGCTAGTACCTCCCTCTAACACAAGAAACATGCCTATACTAATAATATAAAGATGCGTGCGAATTTTATGAGTTTGATATAAACGGTTAGTAATATCTGCAATTACGACACCTATTTAAAAAAAAATCTTTTACCACATGAAAGATACATATTCCGGATAGACATATAATATTTGTATACCCCAAACGAAGTCGGGGCGGGCCGCTAGGAATATACAAATTGTTGCCAATTATCACCAACACGGTTTTTTGCCCTGAAACCGAGCATCACCAGGGTAGGTAGACTACGACTGTCAACCGCAAAATAAGCGGCATTAACTTCCTGTAGTGTTATTGATATACATATATCAGATAAAAATATACCAATAAAGCACAGTTAGGTAAACGTGGTAATAATTCACAATTATAAATAGTAAATTCCTATCAGATGCTTGACGGACGAAAGTATTATGGAATGGAGAATACTTGGATGCGGGTTTTCTATAAGTGAGAAAGTGAACCCGTAGAGGACTTTTTGTAAGAGTAGAAAGAAGCAGGTTGTTTAAAGATCGTAGCTACTGATAGACGGATGGATAAACAAAAAGTAGTCTTTCAGATAATCAAATGCTTAAAATTTTGAGACCAGTCATTGGACTGACAACGAATATACACGTAATCCAAATATAAACAGTATAGAAATAGTTCAAAATTGCTCAAGCTTGTTCAGTTGCTCCTTGGTAAGATTTAAGTAGCAAATGCCAGCATAGTCGTGAGTTGCAAAAAAAAGTTAGTCAAGTTTATCACATTTATAACAATTATGTATGCTACAATTATCACTTGTTTTGCTGCACGAAAATATCAAGAGGAATTACCAATATCAAAGGTGTTTGAGGTCTGTCACTCAACATTTGGCCAGTGTACTATGTATGGCCTTTGGGCTTTAATCCTTACATTGACCAGAGACCAGGAGACCAGAACCTAGCATTGGAACAGCATTGTAATGACGTATATCGTGAGCCAGCTGTTTATTTAATGTCACTTTTTACAACGTCGGAATATTGTAAAAATAATATTGGTTTAAAATTTCAAGTATTACAGGCTCAAAGTCAAGATGAGATTTTACAGCTGTTCAATGAATTTCTAAGTTTCTGTCACTAATCGTACTAATATTTGGAGTAATGTGTCGAACTGGTCTTGACTACATTTTTCTGACTAAAAGTAAAGATGTACTATCCATGCTATGACATGCAAAGTGATTTGAATTAATAACAAAAGCTGTATTTATAGACGTAGTGATTTTAAGTTCGTTACACTGTCGTTTAATGTGAAATGTGCTAGTAAATCACTGCTTTGCCAAAGAGCAATCTTTTGTTCTCTTCAAAAGTCATTCAACCTTGATGCTAATGGCAAAATTCCAGATACAGGTAGAATTATAATACTTAGGCGATCTTGAAGCCCATTTCGTAGTGAACCTTACTAAGTTTTAATCAATCATAAGCATAATGACATCTTCTATCCGAATCCATGAATAGCACAAGGATACATTCAGAGAAACTCAAATAATGTTCGTCTGAGAACGTTGATTTAAGCTGTAATGTAATAATATAGGTAACAGAGTTATATTTAGTTTGTACGTATAAACTTCATCCTACGAACATTACCGTAATAACAATAATGTCAATAGTAACGAGATATTTGCATGACGTACTTCACGGTATTTGAAGATCACATACATATAAAATAATTCGTATTGCTTTCATGTTCACTTCATCCATTGTAATTCGTGATAATACACCATCGCTTGGTATTGTTCAAAGACACTATATAGTTATAATTATTATATTAAAGCTCAAAAGGAATACCTAGTTTAACTCATAACCCATATATTCAGAAGCTGAGATACACCGTAGCTACTTAAATACGCCGTAAATACTTAGCTCACTATTGTAATATATCAGGTGTTATATTGTTGCACAATGTAGCTTCGTAGCCATCTTAACCGTATTATCAGTAGCTACACAGAAGCTAATTTCTCTTGTTCGTTGAATAGATCCATTTTGTTACATGGACATCTAAATGAGTAGGTAATATAGTGTATTACAAGTATTTTTCACGGCGGGATGGTACTTATGTATGTTATTTTGAACATATATTATTGCAAACGATTTATATGTAATGGATGACTATTATGTCAACTGTCCTTGGCTATTTGACTACTATAATATGACGACTTGACTATTATGATAGTTCATTTTCGCATATGGTCTTCATCCATGTAACTGGGTAGAAATTTCATTTCAAAACAATAATCATGAGTACTTATTAGGTTTAAAATGGTACTTATTTGTGTGTATACTACTAATGTTTAAATGCACTGGGATTGGAGGGTTGCTTTAATGCATGAGTAGCTCAATGCAGTGTCACGTAATTGAGAAGACCGGGAGCATATTACACCACACTGCTCCCGTGTGGATAGGTGGACACGGTTACCGACTCACTTAATACAAACCTAAATTTATACATATATGTATAAATCTAAATATAGTTGTATTACATTATAGTATGAAATAATATATACAATAGTTTCAGTAGGCTTTTTAAGAACAGGTTATTTATTTTTATCCACAAAGAACAACTTAGAAGGGTCTTCTCCAATCTAGCTGCAATACAATTTCTCCAATTTACCGCTTTTCATTTCTAACATTCTAATGAGAAAATGAATATAAAGACTCCAAAATTTCAAATTGCTCAATAGCGACCACTTGATGTTATTCTCTCCGTCAGCTTTAACTGAGCTATCCGCGTATGTATGACTCATCTCAATTAATTTAGGAATTTGTGTTAAAAAAGAAGCAACAAATACAATTCGGTATAAAAGACTCATTAAGGTATGTTTTATCTTTTTATAATTATGATCGTTTCGACAAACAATTATTACGTTGTGTTTATTCAAAATACTTCTCCAGTTAAAGCAAATTCTTACTTGAACCCTTTCAGTGCGTTATTAATTCTGTTTATTTTCCTCCAACTTTCCCAATTTGACTTATGTTGCAAAGCTGTTTTGGCAAACTCCACCGAATTTCTCTCAACGGAACCTGGAACTAATACTTGAAACTTACCGGTTTTAATGGAAATAATATATTGACTTATCGTCCACCGTCTTTTCTCTAGGGGTTCTAAAGGTTTTCCACAAATTGTTTTTTTAAATAAACAGTACTGCCATATATAATATTAAAAAAAGTGGTTATAAAATATTAAGTATTCAATGTGTAAAAATAACATTATCAGATATTTATGTAAGTTATGAAATTAAAAACAAATTTACTGTATTGTATTGTATCCATTGTATACTTTGCATATGAAGTAACACAACCACAGCTGTGCCAACGGCTTACATAAGCAGGAAGGTGTTAAGATAAGGCTCGTGACGGCGCCGATATGTGAACGGAGCTCGGCGTAAATTATGCGATCTCAGCCGGCTCGCCCGCGCAGATGAGGGGCTTATCGGGATTCACTGAGGTCCGACGTGGGGATGTTTTCTGTTTATTACATAAGTTAAATTATGATGTGAAGGTCATATTACACTGACCGTCGAAGTTAATCGCCAATGAGATCTAAAGATATTTTTGATTTTTTAAATTAATTGTCAACAAACGAACACCGCCATGCGAGGTAAATGGCCCTACTGCCCATGTACATCCATGGTATCAGGTGCGCCACCGACGTTTTCGCGGAAAAATAGACCGCGAACCCGCTTGTTAATTAGGGCTACGCTACTGCACCCAATAACACGAGAAAATATTATACACTCGATTTTAGAAAGGTGATAGGTAACAAAGTATTTAAAAATTTCCACTGTATACAAATACCATCGCGATTATACTCGATTGTAAAGAGTTTAACACGTGAACGTAACAGTGACGTGGTACCGTTGATTCTTTCGCTAAGTAGCTTCGACGAGTAGGGTTGGTTGGCTCAGATCAAAGTTGGATGATGTTGATCTTTGCCAATAGCGAACCCTGTATCTGATTAGGTTGCAGTAGGACCAATATCATTCCAAAGTTAGCCATAAAGCATGTTGCTTGAATCGACCCTGTAGGCAGTTTAATATTTACATGTCAGTTCAAAATAATGTAAAGTTTAACATTTTAATACTGATTTAATATTTTACACCTTCCTTGTATTATTCAATTTTATATTAAATATAGAATAGCTAAGTGTTACGTCATTGTCATGTAACACACTCTTCACCTTGGTATTTATCATAAACTAAATAAAAAATAATCCCTGTTTGCTCAACCGATGAATTATTTAGAACGACGCGTCCGCTGGCAGACATAAAAGCTTGCAAAGTTAACGGTTAAAAATGAGCTAGATTTTAATTTACCATCTGCTACTTTTACTTGTTATTACATTTTAAACATTGTGTTATTTTCAATAATTTGAACAAAATTACATTGCATAAAAATACATACTTCTTGGATACAATCATCTGCCCAGTGCAAGACGTTTTACGTACTCCAGACAATTCAGAAGAATTGGAACGGATGGTAGAGTGAATACCACGCCGCGCCACGGTTTGACAGATGTCATTGTTAAGAAATATAAGTTCTATCCTCTATCTCTAGGATTATAATGACTACTTTGAATGAAATGTTCTATATTTCAACTTAAGCTCTTAATTTTGAAACAGGCTGCTAAAACGTTTAGTTCAATGTAATCTTAAAACAAAAATATTGTTAATAAACATAATTAAACGTAGGCATATGTTTTCTGAAAGACTTCATCGATTGATGTCTACACTGAAAAAATCCTTTTGAAGTTATACTAAGATATTGTGTTGTTATACTAACATTATTTTTAAATAATATTTATATTAATTGGATTAACGATTACGAGATTAGTTAGTTTAATACATTTCATGAAATATATAAATGCGAGCATATTAGTAAGAACAAGATTAGTTTAACTAGATCCAAATGGAACAGCGGGTGCCGCTCGTGCGGCTCGCGCGGTCGACACTGATTTAGATTTATTTTTCTTCAGTTCCGACTGAATCCGCTCGAACTGCTTTAATGTAATTTCGCAAGGGTAGCTTTGTCCCCGAGATGAAAGGCTCTACCAAACAGTAAATCAGGAAAATTTGTTTCTTTTGTCTTTTCCTCTTATTATTTTTTAAACTATAGTTACTGTTAACCTACTTTATATGTCAATGATGGTCAAAAACATACTGTACACCTGATAGTATGTGGTCACCTTGAACTGAAACACAAGGCATGACATATTGTAGAATGAACAGGTATGTGATGGTGGATCACGCTCTTAGCTTTTAAAAATACAAGATAATGGGCATAAGGCCCTGCGGCAGCCACTAATGGTTTGCAGTCTAGTTTTGGTTGCATCACAGATATACTGTTACTTCTGAGAACCTATAGAGTACTTTCTTCATTTATAAAAGTACTTTGCCACAACACCTTGGTGGTGCATATGGGTATGGAATACTTGCATGACTATTTACCACCTTCATTATATTATATTATAATAAATACTCGTTGCAGTGTCAAGCACCAGTTAAAAAGCGAGTTCCTCGTTTTCGTTGTTCGGCCACGTTGTGATTATGCATTTGGTATTATGAACGATCAATAGGAAGCGGTGACCCCGTACCGTCAAGCAACCCGTCTACATTTTTGTTGGCTATTGATATAAAAAACCCTCCATACCAAAACAAAATTTCTTACAACTCAAATTATAATATTATTCAATCTAAATGCTGAATCCCCGCGGCGACCCTTCGTAGTTCAAGCATAATTCGATCACTTATACACCTACCATAAACACAAAACAAAATTATATGTTTATATGAAATTGATTTCTCATTTATATCCCAATGGAAATTTTATACCATCATCGCCCTCCGTATCCTTGTTCTCAATAAATGAAAATGGATAAAATGAGTTAATCCACAATGCTTTAGCGGCCAATTACTTTGAGAGTTTAAGTTAATTTGAGAACTGAAACACCTATTATTATCTATTATACGATCTGGACTTTCAAATGGTAGCATCCTTTAGAGCCAGTAAACGTAAAATTGTTTGCCTTAAATTGCTCTCTCCCTGTATGATAAATTTGGATCTTCAATATCAATTATTTTTTTAGGTTCCGTAAAAATGATTAAAAATACTGAGACCTAACTATCATACAGTCCTATCTGTAAATTTATCAGTCTATTATAGTATTAATACAAAAACAAAAGAAATTAAAAAGTAATCGTTCGGGGGCTGTGTCGATGACGCGTAATTACATTCCTTTGTGCTGCTCTCGTCTCGATCCCGCCCACTCTCCCCCGATCGCGTATAATATTGAACTTACAGCTCATTTTCTCTTGTATTTATTGATACGTAATACATAAATGTTATACCCTTAATATTGCGTGTCGGTTATACTGTAATGATAAAAAAATACAACAGTGAAAATAATTGAAGCGTTTTTGTTATAAAAATTGCCTAAACAGTTGGCCTCCTTATGATGGTTACGTTAATCTACTCACGTCAAATACCCGTTGACAATACTGTAGACGGCATTGATGCGGTGCCGGTTGCAAGCACCGGAATTGCAGTAGGATTTCCTGTACTGCAAATTTGATAAACATGTACATTAATTACAACATTACAAAATTGCCAAGAACCGCTAATTAATAATTTATTTATCATGCAAATCTGATGAAATCGCGAAACCATTGCTTTATAAGCCACGCTCTCGTTAAGACAATATAAATCGTACATAATAAATATGACATTCTGTCAATAAATCCGTCACCGTTCTTAAGGATACCGATACATCTGTGATCGGTCAGATGCAGAATTTTTATCCTATTTGAAGAATGCATAAATAGAGAGTTTCTAGGCCTACTCATTTAAGATAATCGCAATGTGGCATTAAAGGGTTGAAGTCGTAAATAGTAAGAACAGCCACTTAATATTAATTCCTGCATATCCGTTTGCTACTTCCAAAATTAAAAAGGTGACAAAATTATAAAACTTAAAATATCAAGGTATACCGTAAAGTTAATTTAATCATTCCGATGTGCAATTTAATATCACCCCCGATTTTATAAACGTATTATCTTGAAGTTAATAAAATAATCAGATTAAAAACTCTGTTGCAATAGCAGACATAGGTTAATACTTTATAATCTCCCAAGCGGGCTCCGAGCTAAGTAGTTCTGTAGTTCCAACTCATGGATTATATGAGGTACAGATTGCGTTTATTGAAAAGCTGATATTATGCCCGAAGTCGACTTCGAGTAATTAATCCTATATTGGCTTCAGGTAAGCTTAGGTTATACACGAGTACCTACATTATTTTCAAACTTTTAAAAGCGGTTAAAAGAGGATTAAGTAATAAATTATAACTTTTTATTGAACACGGAATACCATTAGGAAAATGGAGTACAAAGTTATTCCTACTTTGGTTTAATTGCGCTTGACTAAAATTTAAAAATGATTTGGACGTTCGCGGTACAATTATGGTTTATCTGTTATGATTCTTACATTTGAAATAGGTAGATATATTTTATGCCGTTCTTGCTACGTCAAATCACGGTAAAAGATGTCAGGTAACGATAAGAGGTCAGAACTTTGTTCCAAAGTTACTCAAAAGAAATAAATAGATAAAATTACTTGGAAACAAAGTCAGATTATTTCAATTTACTACTGCATACCTATGGATATTTGAACTAGCGACATACGATAAACTTAGATGGAATATAAATAAATTACCTTATCGAGATGTAAAGCTGGACCAGAACTAGACAGTTATTTATTTCCTGCTAACTTACAAATAACAGTTTTGATAACTGATCAAACAGTAATAAGATCTTTGGATCTATTAAAGTCTTTAACTTATAGATTAAAATTAAAAACACTGAAACAAAAAATATTTTGAATCTATACTAGTAACAAAACTGCAACAAGATTGAATCTGACGATATAATATTTTTGGAAATGTTTATGTAAATAGACTTAATTAATTTTGTTTGCCTGTCTATCTATCTATCTGCCACCGTATCACACCACAACGTTTGAACATAATGTTTGGATGAGACTAATCATTTTAGTAGTTTATATTATGGGTCATATTCTAGGATAATATTTATTCCACAAAATCAATCTGTTCGTGAGGAATACAAAATATAATATTAAATATAATATCAAAATATAATAATATTATATTAAAAAGTAGTAAAAAAACTATTCCTGAAACAACGCGGACGACAATTTCTAAACTGTTCCATTTCTAAATTTTCGATGTCATCATCGCATTATATTTTTTTGACCTATTTGTTATGGCCTTGGGGGATTGCCTGCACCAAACTGCGGGAAGTGAACGGCTCTCTCGACCACACGTCTATGATTGACCTCCTAAGAACCTAATCACGGGGACTAAAGACCTAAGCCTATGACGTTCTACGGTGTGAACTGTATAAAAGGCTGGTTGCGGGCTTGTTTAAAGACATGTTGACATGTACCTGATTCGGGCTGCGAAATTCCGCAAGCAGACCGCCTCTAGATGACGGGTCCTAAGCTACGCTAAATTATAATTGCTGAGTAACACTCCCCTCCACGTGCTCCTTTAAATATGGTCGTACTCGTGCGCGGCTGTATGCGGTGTGGTTATGAATGGCGTCGATCATTGACGATTAACTGGCGGTTGTGTAATTGTGGAAGGAAGCAATGGAGAATAATGCCTATATATCTTATAAACCTATATTGTAAATCCAAACATACATTGCGGAAACACCGTTCATATTATACATAATATAATAATATTTTATATTATACATACTTATTTTTGCTGCTAATAGAATGAATCCCATTAATTACCCCGATTACAGAACCTGTTACTGTCCGTTTTTCTATTGGCACTTGGTTGTTTATAAATGTAATATTTAGTTTGTTTTCTTATCTTTTTTATTGTATCATAAATTACTGGTGCTAATAAACTAAAAGTGATATTACTACTATTATATTCACTTCGACCTCAGAATTAAGTTTAGTATATTTAAACGTGTAGTGAACCGGGTTGCTGTCTTATATTCGCCAGATGGCAGCCAACTGAGGTACCATGAAAAACCTTGGTTGGTTTCATGAAACTGAGAACAAAGGGTGTCGTCGACAATGAGTACTGGCGTCAACAATACTACGACAATGACAAATTGTAGAGACTGCGAAAATCGTAGGATAAAAGTCTATATGATACAACTAGTGAGCATGTTTAGTATAAAAGCCTTTTAAATCTTAGAGCCTTTGCACTCTTGGCTTGAAGACACCCACATAAATCGATGGGAGCACTGACGACGTGAACAAGTTATTACAGTCCTTATCATTTTTAAATGTCATCGTTTGAATACCAAATCACTAGTCAACATCTGTTGTAAATATACGAGTAAGAGCACAATAACACTTATACGGTACAATTGTGTTCGTTGCAAACAAGTCTTACTTCATCAACTCAAAAAAAAATGTCTTCTTGATCTTGCTTTTTATATAAATACAATTTTTATCGAACTATTTTATACAATTTTTAACTTATCGCTTTCTGTCAATGAAGGACATATGAGAAAAACTCTTATAACTTTAACTTTATGAACGCAATGGAACCGAAAACAAATGTTGTTACAATTTTTGTCTGTTCGTTTGTCCGCGCTAATCTCAGAAACTGCTTTGTCGATTTCGTTACGGTTTTCACTAATGTCGTGCAGTGAGCATCACTTAATATTGAAAGTTCCTTTTATTTAAATCCGTACATAAATATAAAAGTTTTAAATTAATATATTTCTAATTCACTGAACGAGAAAGCGAAAAGCGTATTTTTTCTAAAGCGAAGCGAGAGCGGTTTACTAGTACTTCATAAAAATATACCTTTTTTTACTACTAAATATATACATTCAGTGTGTGTACACATAGCTTTTAACTCTATCGATTTATTCAATTAAATTTTGCTTCTTTAGTTTACTTATATAGTTGCATTTTCTAAATAACGCGATTTTACATAAAATAAATAGTTTTTATAACTAATAAATAGTTTTTATAACTATTTATTACAGCTTTTCTCTATCTGCTTTTCTGCTAACAATGTGATATAGTTACCATGTTGTAAATTTCGGCGGTAGTTTTGATGTTGCCAATGTTCGATAACCTACTGGTGTTACAAAATTTTGTGAGATTTGCTATATAACATTACCAGAACAAAAAAAAGCGGTCGAACGAAGCTCGGTCTCCTAAGTTATTTGTATTTAATTGATAAAATATTATTTGATTGTATTTTGTGTGAATACTTAAAAGTTCATTATTAAACTAGAATACTGCTATCTAGTGAAGTAGTGAAATAATTATAATAATAGGGAAATAGAAATGCACTTAATAAGCTTTAATGGTGAGGAAAATTAATATGAAACACCATTTATCAGTAGCGGAATTAATAGACGTGGTGACAATAAAGATAACTTGATAATTTCGCACATGAAATATGTTTTAGTCCTTAGGCTCTATAAATAATAAGATGTAAGACCTTTTGTAATATATGTAACTACAGCAATAAATTAATTGAATTGAATTGAATTGAATATTTTTCATTTTAATACAGTACCGTTTACTTTTCTTCTACATATAGCTAATGGGATATTTTATATTGAGTATGTTTCGTTTTTTAGCTACTAGAAACATTATCTTTACAGACAGCACAGAAATAATAAACGCATTAGAATCAATTGTCTTTCGCTTTTATCGGGCGTTTCCCATTTCCATTGTTCAAACTATACACTGAGAATTTTCTTATGATTCATTGTATCTATTTTAAAATCCGCGTGGAATTTCATGGAGAAGTTTTTAAGCAGGGATTGCATTTTTAGAAATTGAGGGTACTGAGAGGGATATACTACCAAGTTACTTACAAGATACCGTACATGATTACAACATTAAATAACAATTGTGAATAAATGATGGTTATTTCATAAAATAACAATATGTCAACAAAACTAAGAACAAAAACACTATAGCGTGACTATAACAGGGGTTATTAAGGGCCCATAACTCATTACACCCGAATCTAGTAAAACAGTAAAATACGTCTCATTCCACGAAAACAATTTTGTTGGTTATCAGTTTCATATATAAAACGCGAAGGGGAAAACAAAACAAATTGGTGCAGTTAAATAAATGTAAATACAGAAAAATATTATATGAAACTTCCATGATTTTGATCCAAAGAATTATAATATCTTTTAGCGAAGATTAATAAAAAGATTATTTTCTACCGTATTAAGTAGCTTAACTAGTAAGTAGTAACTTAATGCCAATAATAAGAAGTCCAAGGAATTGTTATAAGAGAACAAAAACTTGAGAAAATTCAAGACTTTTTTCATCAAGGAAATAAGTCTTTAAGTGTAGGAAATATGCTGGTTTAGCCGTAAATCTATTTGTTTTGTAATAAATTGCACTTGATGATCGAACATGACTTACTTTCAATAAATATCAAAACTTATTACAGATATCCATGGGCAGCAATGTTCAATCAAGATCATATACTGCGTACAATTTATCCTTTTTTATATTTATATCAGACTAGCGGCCCGTCCCAAATTCTTTTGGGTTCAGTTAATTATTATACACGTACACTTGATATATGGCCTATGTTCACCCTTTGTCTTTTCAAATACTAAAAGAATTTATCAAATAGGTAACTTGGTTCCGAAGATTACTTTCCGCATATTGAACAAAGTCACAAAATTCGCACTCTTTTACAATATTAATATAGACTATACTTTCGCTGGGCGTAAATTGTAATTCAACCATAAATACGAGCTTCGGTAAGTTTGTCTGTAACAATTTCGATAGTATATAGACATGACTGAAAAGAAGCACCTCACTGAGGCCGCAAACAAATGACAATCGGATAATAATCGTTTCGGTATAATCGATATAATTGAGATTTGTTGTTCCACCGATACTCGTCGATATCTTGATTGCTCCAACAATATACAACATGGACTTCATAACATGATTTCAAATGTTCCTCGCGTATTGCAATCTTCTTATGCATTGTACGTCCAGTATCTGGTTTTAAACTAAAGCGAAATTCGTTAAAACTCTGAAGAGCTATGTCCTTTAAGCTTTATTGAGCCTCGTAAAGATCGTATGGTGATGAGACATTGTCCTCCATGGTGCTCAGCTATGCTACTAGTGGATACAGTGATGTGTGTAATGACGACATATTGCTCTGCGTAGTGTTCTTCTTTTCTTCAATTTTTTTTAATACAAGCGGAAAGATATAAATTGTTAATGCGAATGGAATCTATGAAGAGAAAACCGATTAATGCGCAGTTTTGTTTTCTTTAACCAAATAAAGTCATATAAAACTACGATACTAGTCAGCATAAGGTGTGAAAATAAGTTACATAATTATGTTCAGCGAAGTATCCACACCCACATAAATTTGTAATGAACTTGTGAACATTCGTAATTACCCTTCATGTTTTATTGACCCTCCACGATCATAAATTACGAAATTATCTTTGTTTATGGTCACGCAATAAACAGCCTACAGCCGACAATTAGAGTTGTGATGTAAATAAGAGTGTAACGCCGGCAACAAGTGGGTCACCCAGGGCGGCTCCGCCATTTCCCCCGCGGCCGCCAGCGGGTCATGAACAAGCTACGTTCATGACCCATTTTATCTCAAATACCCGTTTCAATTCCCAATGTCAGGTTAATAAAAATTTCCCAAGCATTTATGTTTATGTTTATAGTAATAGAAAGTAAACAAGCAGATGGGCCATAATGTAACGTGGTAAGCTGCCATCATTCCTCATGCACATCTGCAACACTACTATCAACGGGATGTCGTTAACTGGATCTCTCTCTCTCTCGTTACTTTTAACAGTTATTTCTGTTTTATATTGAAGGGTACTACTGTTTCGGATCGAAAAACTGTTATGATTAAGACTTACAAAAGAAGAGAGCTTACGCTACCCACATTCGTTGTACAGCACGGTACAACATAAGTAGATAAACTTTGCTTGGATCAACATCAAATTATCTCCGATAATCAAAATCACTCCCTAACATGTAGAATACATGTAGAATGGCAAACGACCTAGAGAATATCGGCACTCGGGGTGAGCCACACTACAACGTGACTACTAGGCCTCGAGGGGGCGAGTGGCTGAGCTTCCATGACGTTTCTTCACGAGTTTATCAATTAAGTTACTTAACTTTGGTCTTACAATTTTAATTAAGTGTAACGGCTTATTTCATCACGCTGCCTTAAATCACTATTGTGTGCGCTTTCGACGCGCGGCTATAGCCAATGAAATTATTTCTGGCAGCTAATTAAATAAGTTACGCCTTGTCGACACGCCGTCTAACCGTATATTTTATTGAATCTTTTAATTAAGTTATTTTATGACTGCAACTTATTTGCGGCCTACTGTGGGGCATGAGTTTATCGAGAGCGTACTCCAGCGTATCCAGAGCGTTGGTTCTGTGTGAATTAGTGGAGGTCATAGTGGCCAACCCTGATTTCAGAAGTTCTTATGCCGACCAAAAGTCTCAGATGTGGCTTTACGACATATAATGTTTGCCATTTACGATTGGCACAATCTGTCTAACTATGAATATTTCAGTTTCAAGTTATACATAACGGAGGAAAAACAGCAACGGTCCCCTACGAGCAGGTAAAGGCAATGAATACAAACATTTAGGAGCTGGTAATTTCATTTTCTTAGGCTTAAAATACCTACCGTGGGTCCGTGCTATATGTCTCTAACTAAGATTGATCCCCTTCTTTGTTAGACTTGTAACAACTTAAAAATGATTCATCGATTAAAAACAATTATGCTATACAATTGAACTAAAGTAAGC
Source organism: Megathymus violae (assembly GCA_003671415.1). Taxonomy (NCBI): domain Eukaryota; kingdom Metazoa; phylum Arthropoda; class Insecta; order Lepidoptera; family Hesperiidae; genus Megathymus; species Megathymus violae. Next base: position 547,510 of record PDGT01000057.1, read on the forward strand.
TAGGGCCTGCAATTAGGTACCATACAGGTACTAAAATATATGCTATATGGTACTAGTCCAAGAAGTTTCCCTAAATCCTGCTAAAAATGTCATATCTTTATTTGATTGTATTTATTTGAGAACATAACTTTTTAGGGAACAACCATCTATTGTTAATACTGCCGTGGATGGACTTGCGTCAAACAATCTAAGTTTTTCCCAGGGCAAAAACATAATCTTTACGTTCATAAATATAACCTATGCCCGAAACATGAAATAAATGTTAATGTTTACCTCATCTTTGTTTTATTTTAGGTGTCGGTTCATGAAGTTCTATGAATTAGTAACAGATTCCCACATCGCCTCTAAATCTCTTAACAGAACTTTCGTAGTGTCTTTTATTCCACACAGCAGTGAATGAATCCACCTCTCGGGATATAAAGGCATAATTATATGTGAAACAAAAATATAAGTTAACTTCTACTTAATGTTTTCGGCGGTTCTTGCGTAATGTCATACATGTGGGAGAGGTGTAGGATATTAATTATTAATTCTAAGTATTTATCTAGTAATTCTACTGTAATTTCAAATAAATATGGATTCAGGTTTATGACACATTCATCATTATGACCAGCCATAACTTTTACACTCCTAGACTTGGATCTCCTGTAGCATTAAGAAGTTAAAGCCATAATCTGCCACATTGAAACCGTGTGGGTTAACCGACTTCACACGCCTTTGAAAACATTATGGGAAACTCTCAGCTTTTCCATCATCGAAACAATTAATTATTAATTAATAAAGCACAAGTAGTTAAAATAACTAGAGGTACGTGCAGCTTTTGAACTCAAATCTCCCGTACGACCGATGTTCAGACGAGTAAGCTACCGTTGCTTTATGACAACCATGAGTAAACATTTTTTAAATATTCCAGTAATGTGCGGTTTTAGTACTATTACTATTACTTACTATTCCTCCGCGGAATAACTCTAAAGCACTTTAACCATATTATGTTAAATGATTGAATTTTGAAACTGAAATTTTAAAATATCATCAATGTGATCACATTAAGTCGTGACCCATCTATAGTTATCATAGCGAAGCATAGCACCCTACATGTTGAGTAATCTGCTGAAAGCCGGGCAGGTGATGTTGGCACTCAGATAAATTTATATGCAACAACGGTAGCACTATTAATTATTCCAGTTACTGCGTTTCAATACATTATGTTTTGATGGTTATTTTAAGAACGAATGTTTTGAATTGAATTTCCTATCATGGCATTTTAGATTGTTAATATATTATATTATTTTATTGTATTACTAGCAAATTGCCCTCGCTTCGCTTCGGAAAAAGTACTCCTTACGCTAAGAAGTTTAAATTATAACTTTTTAATTTATAGACGGATTGAGATAAAACGAGCTTTAAATATTATGTGATGCTTACTGCAATACATAAGTGAAAACCAGAATGTAATCGGTTAAGCCGTTTCTGAGATTAGCGAGAACAAACGCGTAGACAAACAGACAAAAATTCTAACAACTATTATTTTGTGTTCTATTGCGTTAATAAAGGCCCCCAGTAATGTTTTTACTCATATATCGTTCATGTACAGAAAACGATCAGTTAGAATTTTATTATATGTATAGACTATAGCTTAGAAACACCTGAGAGTTGTAGTGAATATTGAATTATAATTATTATTACAGACAAACAAACCCACGATCAGTTTTTCTTTATCACATCAGTTACTCAAATATCCAACTCCATAGCCAAAGCTACATAATGAATTATCAATGCCCCACGAGTTGCATATTGCGTATTAAGTTTTACCAGTAATTTTGATTTGAGTCCCCGTTTTTACAGTCCGTGTTTGCAATCAAGTTAAAATGGATCTATAATGTTAATGACTTATGCAGTTTTCCTCATGTTTTTGGCCATTGCTATATTAGTACATACGGAAATACGAACGACGTAAATTAACGTAAGGGAAACCAAAAAGGGAAATCAAAAAGATCTTGATACCCTTAATGAATGGTTTAAATACAATCTTCTTACAATGAATATTAGCAAAACATCATACATGGTTGTCGCAGCTAAAAACAAAAAAAAAGGATAAAATTTTGATAAATAATGAAATTGTGAAAAAATCAGAACAAGAAAAATATTTCGGACTAGGAAATAACTAGGAAACTAGACTGCTTAGGAAATCTTTCCAAATTCACACCACCCAAAACTAGTTTAGTCATATACAATGCCTTAGTTGAACCACATATATAGTATCTTACTGAGATATGGGATTGTGCAGCTAAGAGTAATATACAACTTCTCCAAAGATCACAAAATAAACTAATAAAAGTACTATATAATATGGACCTCTTGACACCTACAAAGATGTTTACAAAACAGCAAAATTTTTAATTGTAAAACAGATATATTTACAACACATACATGTTAGTCAGAAAAATACTTAAAGGAACACTGCAATCACAGTTACATTTTGATTTCACAGGGCCCAGTAAATATAGTAAACGTTGGAAAAGTACCAACTTACTACAGGTACCCAAAATCTGAACAAATTACGCTAAATTGAACATAAAATATGATGGAGCTAAAATGTATAATAACTTACCAAAATGCATAACTAACGTTAACTCTGTTGGCAAATTTAAAACTACTAAAAAATATTTCTTAGTCAAATTAAGTAGACAAAACACATGCACATAACTTATATATATACAGACTAAAACACTAGGTACTAATAACAATACAATATTAAACGCAAATCTCGCGCTCACACATGCATACACACTTACACAGATTAACACGTACACCGAACATAACCAAAAAATAATATACAATTTTAAGTTTCTCATTTTAAGTGACAATGTACTGTAATGTATGTCTTATGAGAAATAAAGATTCTTTAAACCGAACCGAAACGCAAATGTCATAAATTATTGCAGAGATGTAAAAAAAAGCAGAAACAGAAAATAGTGAAAGGTACTTACTTACAATACCATGTAGGATAATATTGCGAAGGTTTCCTTTACCGTTATCATACCCAATTGTTTGGTAAATTGAATCACTCTTGTGAATACAACTACACTTTCTTGAAGAAAAAGTATATTCCGCATTGTCTTTTCTTGTCTGCAACAAATAAACTAGCAACTCGTAATGATCGTTCAAGCCTACTCGAATACAGTGTGAAGATATTTTCGAGCGCTTTTGGATAATAATAGTCTGTCGATTACGGTTTTTTACGTCAATAGCGGAAACAAATTGCCGCGCTATCTCGGGATAAGTTGCCACCGCCGCTTAGATACCTGTAATACCAAAACGCATCACACCATCGCCAGTCAATATTGAAGCGAGGAACTATCAACCGAAACACTTAAACGTCACCGATGATTGTAGGAAGACGATAGGTAACTAGGCAGGTAAAAACATACCACCGTACACGAATACAGTCACCGCGCCATTGTCTCATCCGCTGGCTTGGACTCAAGGATGTATGAAACCCCAATACTTTAGATATTAATGGTATCCAAACTTTATAACTTAATTGGCTTCATTAAATCTTGCAACCTTTGTCGACATTTTTGAAGATATTATTAAATTGTTATGGTAAAACACACTAATAAAGCTGCTGAACTAATTTTTAATCTAGATTATAATAAAACATTTAATTTAATAGACAGGTGCATATTTCGTACATATGTCTATTATTATTATAAATACTTCCATTGGGAAGAACATAGTAGTCTTACCATTTTGAACTTTATATGTAAAGATATTGCGAGGCTCTTGTGGTAATGTCCTAGCTGTCTCATATACACTGCCTGAGGAATCGTTTACAGACCTCGACCTGCGTCTGATAAATATTCATGAATCTTTATTCTGGGAATCGAAACAGGGTATACGTTAGTTTAATCGCCATTTATTTTCGTATAATTTTTAATGTATATGTATATATTTACTTCGGTACTTAAAATTCATGCTAGACCACAATCCTACCTCATACTAAGTGGCGATGTAGTCCCGAGCCACGGACATTTTAACATGTTGGAAATGTATTTCAAAATATTTGTAATATTTATTAGGTGGGCAAGGTATTGTAGCCAGAATTTTACACTACATTGATAACGACAAATTATAATCATTCATTAAATTATTATTATATATTCGCAGATAATAAGGAAACAATAATAATGCAGCCACAGAATTGGTGTTACTGCAGCTCAGTGCACCTAGCCCAACTTTCTGCTTCTTCAGTAGTTCCTTTTATTACTGTTCTTCAGAACAGCTAGAAAATTAGTTGGATTGCTTCACTTTTTGGTGAGGTCTGAAACGTCAGTTGAAAACTCTGTCATCTACAGTCTAAAAATTTACCGCGGTTAAATTTGTTAACTAAAATGTAAAAACTTGTATGTATACTATTGTATAGTGGAAGTATGTAGGTACGGTAAAAAATATATTGAAGCTAAAAAGTTGACAGTGACGCTGTTAAAGAAGCAAAATAATTTTCTGAGAATGGAATTGCTTTGCACACTATCTGGTTTCATATAACATTTTCTATTATATCCCCTAAGTGTGATAGGATCGCATAAAAAGTGTCCAACAAAAGCCAATTTAAGTTTGTTCTGGCCGCACTTACCGTTTCCTTCCCCAAAAGTAACTATTATCTCGATGTTAGAACTTAATTCCTTCCTAAGCATCTCTCTCACTCGTCTCATCGTTTTATAACGTCCGTTATGAGCTCGCTTTGTGTATGACTTCCAAGGACTCTCTACTAAGCTGTTTCACGATCATATTAAGTGACAAGTGTATTCGAGGTCGAAAGTTCTTTAACCATTTCAGTGACACTGTGTAATATACAAATGCAAAAAATAAAAATAATGTCTATAATTTTCCGTTAAGGAAGCTGAAGTGAACGAATGATTCCTCATAAAACCTTTTAAACAATGAACTTTAAGCGTTTTGATCACATTTAGCACTTTTGACTACTGTGGCAGTGGTATGGTGATGTTTACAACGCTATTTGTAGTGAGGTTGCCAATGGTGCGGTGGGAGGGTGAAGATGGTCGCCGTGGTAACTATGATGGTAAAAGTTGATTTTTTATTATACCAAACAGCTTTTTATTTACTGATTAATCTACAGTTTTCAGACATTCGACCTCAAGACAAGGTATTTAGTTATAACACTCCAATCGATGATCATTCCCAAATTAAAAACGAAACAATAAAAAGCTCGTCGGGTTGAATTCGGGAGGCTACAATATTGATTTTCCTATCTCTGATGTATTTCATTCTCCATCTGTTGCTGTCCATAAAATTTACGACGGCATTACTGAGTCGTTATTTTTGTATGAAGAGTTTTATCGTCGTATGGTCGCGTTTTCTATGACACGAGTTTTTGTGGTATTGTGTTTTATTGTTATCACTAATTCTCTCGTTTCATATACCGCACTACACTATTATAACCTTGTTTTTGTTAGAGGACGTGAAGTTTATTCTTTTTGAAATGTATTTTATGTAACTGTTATTGAAATAACTACGTGGATTACATTTCAGTATTCCATACGTTTAGTAATACTTAATCAATCCTACAATGTTTGTTCGTCTGTTTTTCCTACTTTTAAAATGCTGTACCTTTTTAATATTAATATGTAGTTGTATAAAATTTTGACGAATGTGTGGCAAATAACGAATACTCGTATTTAAACAAATAATACATACAAGAAAGTTGTGGTTGCACCGATCTAATGTTTTTGCTATTGTAAAAATGGCACAAAAGAACGTGTTTTAAAATAAACCAAGAAATAACAAGAACTAAGAAACTCTAAATCAAGCTCGTGCTAAGTACCCCAACTGTATGAAAGGAAAGTTAATACAAGTTTTTATATCGCGAAACAAGATGGCTCTGTACAAACTTTTAAATCCGATAGACATTTTCCTCTCTGTGCGCGAGTCCAACTTACACTTAGCTACTTTTAATGTATTGCTGTTGTAGTTATCTTATTAGAGCTTATGATACGCTTTATTTCAGATGGTAGCCACGGAGGAGTCGACAGGGACGGTCCCAGGCCAGATAGACTCGCCTGGCACATTCGGCAAACTCCGTCAGACACTATCTTCTTCATTGCTTACCGCACAAGACAAAGGTACATAATTTATATATATGTATACATGTATTGAAGTATTTTATTTTTATAAGCATTTATTTAAACTTTATTGTTTGCTACCCAGCTCTTAATACACCACTCTTTTCTGTGACAGTAAGTAATATTACGAAGAAATCTTACTTTTTAAATATTTCTGTAGACAGCTTGAGTATTCGTCGGCGAAAAATTGAAATATTTCGATATTATGCTCCACTGAGCCGAACATTATTACGGGTTAAAATTATGCGTTGTATCTAAACAAATTTATCACTACGGGATAACTTAGCTATCTGAGACCTGTCTGCCTTTTGACATTACAAGATCAAACGAAATTCTATTACATAGAAGAAACTTTGGACTTGGTGAATACCATTCGTATATTTACGGTCTAACATCCAATAGAAGCAAGGTATCCTTATATGATCCATTACCTGTCTCCTAGTCAATCTTTCACACCCTACTTTTACCTTTGCAGAATGTTGAAATTAGAATCACAATGTTCACAAACAGAGGATGGACTTATGTTGGATTATGGAAAATTTGGATTTTGTACAGTTATATAAACAACATGTCCAATTCTCCTTTCATTATTAATTATAATATTTTTAATTTTTTTTAGCATCATTTAAATTTTAATGGGAGATTGAGATGTAATTCACGGAACTTACAAACCCTTCGTATATATACAGATGACTATATATACAGAACTCACCCGATTCTGAATTGGAATTAACCGGTTTTTATAATATCTATATTCAATCATTACATGACAATTCGGTAAACCTTTACCTTTATAAAAGATCCGAAATTAATGAGGTAAAACTAATTTTATTAATTGTCTTTGCAGCTCCTTTGCGATGATAATAAAGTTTACCCATTATATGCTCCCTACTTTTCGATATTCTTGAATATACTGACATTTGTTACTCAAATTAGATCGGACGTAACTATGAAGTTTATTCGAATTTTATTGTTGATAAATGGACCTCTCAATTTGTTTCAAACGACTATTTCTGTTGAAAAATCTGCATATCTGCAGTTTCTTCAAATACTTCTTTGCATGCGTATGCTTTTTAATTTAATGTATTTTAAAATATAATTAACAATTTTTACATACGGTCTTACATACTTGTCCACTGATTGACTTAGTTCCAGGGAAATGAAAATAATAATGTTAAGAAACTACAAGAAATTAGTACGAATAAATCGTCATACTATGTATATGCATTTATTACTGTCTATTATTATTACTCCTGTATGTTCTGCAATTTTCAGATGGAATAAATATGTTTTTCTTTCTTCTTTCAACAGCAAGTTAGGAAAACAAAATACTATTCGAACAAAATTGATATGTTAGAATTTTCCAATACTCATAGCGAAATACTGCAGATACGCGCTCTTGACGGAGAATAGTCGGCATTGTTAGCAGATGCCTCTCGAAAGTAGGAAGGCTCAAATATTATGCGGGCTATTTCAATCTCCGTTATTTGCTTTTGGAACTTATAATGTTCTACAGGAAATTCGTACAATTTATGCAATTACAGCGTTAAGCAGCTTATTAAAATGTATAATATATTTAACTTCTATTCGTATAAAAAGATGTGTTTGCTATTAAAATATTTGTGACTACAGTTAAAACTAGACTAAAAAATAAACTAGAAAATATCGTCTGTAATGGTATACATTCATTGTTAATGTAATCTTAATATTGAACTTCCAACCTCTGCTTCAACAACTTATTACTTGTCACTTGTAACTTGTGTGTTGTAACTTATAATGAAACGTGCCGATGCAGGATTTTACAATTCAATTAAGTGTATATAAATGTAATTCAACACCATCAGTCACCAAATTGGGGCCAAGACCCGGGGTTACCGAGCCAGTGATTGTCGAACCCGCTGCCACTTCACCCCCAGCGCAACCGACTCCAGTTGCACCAACTGCTAAGACTGAACGGTATGTATTTATAGCATATATCTATTGCCACTGACAATATCAAACCTATAGTTTATCACAGATATAAAATGCGACGCAGTAATGACATACCTGCTCAAGAGCGGGGGTTACGTTACCAGGGAGCCGTTAAACTCCTCGAGTAACTGGACTGCGCCACCTAGTGGTCTCACGCCGCGTAGGAAATCAGGAACTAACTAGTAATGACACAAATGGTTTCGCCACCGTAGCAAACAAATTTATAATACAGTGCGTAAAATGAAAATTATAAGAGTTTTATATTGTGCTTTCAAAGAAAGTAAATATAAAAATACTGATGTTAAATTAAAAAGTATTCATCAAAAATCATAACAACACTAGGTCTCCTACATTGCTGATTTGGAATACCTGCAGATTCGTGGCCCAACCTAGAAACCCTAGCAGGTAAACCATAGTGCTGCCTGAGTGTGTGGGCGGTGTGTGAACGTTTTTTTTATATACTTATTCCTAATGTATCCAGAGAGGCGGTCAAAGCGCCATCCCGTGCCGGGGCATGCCGCGTGTGTCTCAAAGCGCTCAAGCCGGGCGAGGTGTTTCATACATGCAACGGCTGCCAGCACCGCGTCTGCGAAGACTGCTCTTCCTACTCCAAGCCTGCGAGTGATGATGAGGCTGTAATTATCATGGAGCCTTAAGATATTATCTATTATTTATTCATCAAAACACTTATTACATTTACAAGCTCAGTTGGTATTTAAATTGTACTAACAACAAGTAAACTACACTGGTTACGCCTTGTTACATATATAAATTATTAAATTATGATATAATTCCAATCCTAATTCCTTACCATAAACATGCAAGCATTAACTAAATGCCTGACGCAACGCACGCGCAACCTATGCGGCGAATTAAAAAACATTACAAAATTACGCTCGTCAAGTTACGATAACCGCCCCGCGAAGGCACTACCCCGTAGTTCTTTTCTACTTGTTTAATAAGTCTGCTGTGGGCATTACGCTCCATTGTTTTCGCTATTTCCCGAATGATCGCGCCTCCGCGAGTACTTCGAATTTGGTTGGTGGAATTGGATGCCGGCTCGTGCTACATGTGTTGCTGAGAAGCCTGATGGGATCCCAAGAGATAGAGTACTCCCAGCTGCGCTCTGGCGAGTTTTGCGCTGCATGTCCTTTGACTCCTCTTTTCCTAGGCCGATGTGGTGCTTACCACGATCCAATCCTTTTTTAACATACAGAACAATCCATAAGATATTGGCATGACCAACACATTAGAAACTGTAATTACTGTAAAGTACTATGAATTTAAAATTAAATTATCTTCTTTTTGGAATCTATTGGTTTATGTAAGAAAAATCTTTACCTCATGTGAACATAAAAGTTGCCGTGCTTTGTTTGTTACCTGATCTGAAAGATGATGCGTATTGCTCTTTTCTGTAATATAAAAATTGACTTAATAATAGCAACTGAGCCCCACAACAACAGATCATAGGGCCATAGGACTGTGAAAATAGTTAAAATAAAATAATCTCGCTGTTTCTACGTCAATTAAAAGCCTATTTTCGTAACAACACAAGTCGCAGAAATAGATCTTCTTAACAGGGTTTCACTATGAGGAATCCATTATTTCTACAGTTATGAGAAGAAATGTGGGTGAATTTTCTATTTCAAACACTTCCTTATTCGTAGCAGTTAGAGTTGGAATTACATTGTTTTCTTTGATATTCTTTAAAAACTAAGGTATTATCAGCAAACAATACAGTAACACACCAGCCCCTATCGAAGTAAGTAAAATTCTTGGAGCAGTCCCTTGGAAGTAACGTGTGCTCCTAGAGACTGTTCCATTGATAACTACATTTGAATATATTCAGAGACATAAGATTTTATAAGGTTAACTGATCATATGAAGAAACCATAACGCCTAAGTTTATTCATTAACATATTATTGTCAACGTAATCGAACGCTTTTGAGAGGTCACAGAATATACTAATAGCATCTTGATTGCATTTCCAAGTATCAACAATGTGTTTAAGAAGTACTATGCCTGCATCAGTGGTATTTTTTCCCTCGCAAAAACCAAACTGATTAATATGAAATAATTTGTTTAGGGAAGAATGTGGAAGCAGCTGATTGTAAGCAATTTATTCAAAGATTTTACTAAAGCAAATAAATTAGTAGGGTCATTTTTAACACCAGCTTTAAATAAAGTAATTATTTTACCATGTTTTATGATATTGAGAAAGCTACAATTATCAATATATTGATAAAAATGAAACTTAAATGAGGCGCAATCTAATAAATAATTGGCTTTTTTGCAATTGTAGAAAGACCCCAGAGATCACTTGTTTTCTTAATACTGATTTTTACCTGTTTCCCGATTAATAACGTTCCCGGTAGCTTTGATTTTCTTTGCAGAGTTCTTAATGTTATTAGCGATGTAAACCGATTTAACTTTAGCACAAACTACTACAAAAGTTCTTGAATTAATTTTAACATGAAAATTTAAAATTCTGTCGTTCTATGGAAGTCGATTTTTCTGCATAGAGGTCAAAAAGTCTGATGTGTAACAAAGCACTAAATTAAGTTTTAAGTTTAATTTATTTTTACTTAAAATTGTTATTCAACTACCAATTAACATACATATGCTTATTCAAGTGTATTATTAAAGTTAATTCGTAATGTTGGAATCTTTCTAGCAATATTGTTTTTAAAGCCATTTGTTTTCCCTTATGTAATTGGTCTACATACTATATTTTGTTTAGAAAGGTCATGATGGCACTCGACTTCAGAAAATTTTCCACTATGTCCTAAATTAATACAATTAAATATTGACTTCTTAATAACATTACAATCACAAAAGATAATATCTAAGCAAGTAGCCGATAATCTTATGAGTTCAAAAGATATAATCTAAATAAAATTACTTAAATTATTAAAACGTACCGAGTAAGAAGTCGGTACAAAATGAACTATGTATACTATAATTATCTTTTGATGCAATAACTTATGCAACACAATTGATGTCATTGAATAATACATGTAATTCCAAGTTTTTGCTAGAAAAGCCCTGTATGTTTTAGTGTACAATATTTTAGTTGTAATGCTTTCCTTTTGTCAATTACGGCTAGAGCAATTCTCGTTGACCTACTAACTAATTTCAATTATTTGCACTGTTCAATTTGACTGCTCAATAAAAGCAATGCTAACAGCTAAATTGTCCATAAAATATGAGAGCGTAATTGCTATTTTGATAAAATTTACGAATTAATTTATTGTTTCAAATTACGAAATATGAAATCCAGCGAGTAATCAAATCTTCATTTAGAGATGAGTACTTCCACTGTAAGCTTATATAAGTTGATAGATAATTTTTTTCCGACGAATACATTCTTTAAATGTAAAAGTAAAATAAATTTGCTAAGAAAATATTATTGAACGCAGTATTACATCTCGTTACAATATATCGTCGACAACGTGGCCCAGATAGCATATCTTGCAACCATACAATTTCATTTTATAGTCATATTATTACAAATATGTAACTGTTACAACATTATAAAAACAGAAGTTAAGATAACTGAACGCCAAATAGGACTACTGTGAATTCGCAGTTACATTTAGGAATACAAAAAGTCGGGATATCCGTAGACATATTTTTCCTAAGATTTTTCTTTTTCTGCAATCTCTAGTTCTGCTTTTTAAAAAGTCTCTTTAAATAAGATATGTTTAACTTCATCGTTTCCTTAAATGACATATAGGTACACCAATTTGGTATTGAAGATAAGTATCAATATACCTCCTTCAAAAAATTCCTTTTCACTTATCATGTGGGAAATGACAGGAAACGGGAGGCACATTTCCTGTGGGCCCTTGCAATACATTATACAATATACCCTTTCCATATACTCCGCCGAGGAATGTGTTGTACCTTGCCAGTAACCACGATTTTTCGTTTCGAACCACACTAACAGATTTTTACTCATTTCTGTTATTTTAATTTCGAAGTTCTATAACTAAAAATCCCGTAAAAATTATTTATTAGTCTCTTAACAGAACCTTCATAGATATTTTTATATTTTACACCGCGGGATCAGATATATTTACTGGGATATAAATTTCCTAGATATTGATCCGTAAATTAGTCTCTTAACAGAACCTTCATAGATATTTTTATATTTTACACCGCGGGATCAGATATATTTACTGGGATATAAATTTCCTAGATATTGATCCGTAATATTTCTTTCAAATGTACCAAAAATAACGAATTCGATAGTATTAAGCACTTTTTAGTCAGATAGACAAATATATTACATTTTAACTTCTACATCGATAACAAAGCCCATCTACATTTAAATTTTCAAAAACATTAATATACAAAGTCGACAATATTATACTTTTGTTATCAGTGTAGATTGTTAATGACACGAGTAAGAAAATTTCAAAATTATTATCAATTCTATTCTATTCGAAATTCGTTGAGACATTTATTTATTAGGAACAGTAAAGTTGAGGATTAAAATTAAATGTTTCTTAGAAATTTATAAAATTCATAAGCAAGCATGACACATTTATTATGATGTATGCGGCTCCTTGTTTGTTTAATGTCCCTAATAGTGTAAGTGATATTACAGTTCTTCTGATGTATGTATTTCTCTGTACAAAATTACAAACGTCAAAACGGGCTTTTGATTCAATACTTTTATGACTTTTTAAATTTGCATTTGTGTACATGTGTGTCTAAAACCTACAACTTTGAAACGATTCTTCGAAAAGAATGACGTATACATTTCAACTCAACTGGCTATACTTTTTCGTTACTAAATATCTCATTAATTTATGGTAAAAATATTTGGTAGGCATCATGGCGATGCTCGGTGTGCCGTCGCAAGGCGGCACCACGGCTGCCACCGGCAGCACAGGACAGCACGGATTCGCTCCTTGAGGTGCCAGTCCTAGACGCATTGCAACGACGCCACTCGGAAGCGCGGCTAGGTAGCGGCGGCGGTGGCGCCGGCCTCGCACCTCCCCGCTCCCCAGAACTCCGTCGACACTCCGACGTGTCTCCCGCATCGCTAAAAGAGCTCGAGAAGGTAATATTTACCTCTAGTTATATATCCGACTTTTTTTATTATTACGCCATTATATTATATAGGACATAATTATATCCACCTAAGATCATACAATTGTTAGTAATCACGTATTAAAAATCTTTTGTCTGTATTTGGTAAATGCTAATGTTCTGTCTGTTTTTTTTTATGTTTGTTACCTCAGAACTCCGACATTTATTAACCGATTTAGAAAATTCCTTTTTTGTTCAACAATGAGTACTTCCCGTTTGGTCTAACTTAATTTTGAAGAATGATAGAAGATTAAAACCAAGAAATTCAAATTGTAATCGTTTTTTTTTGTTAAAATATTAATTTGTTTATGAATTTACCTATCTACAATAGCGACGCTTGTAATTCATGTGATAGAATCGTCAATGAGTTTTTACCACAAATTAATTTCTGTGTGATCCAGTTTTTGCAATAAAGATAACAAGATTTCTGTTTTTTTTTGCTTGTTCACTTTTTTGTCTGGCAGCTCTGAACTTATTCTATGTTTTAAATCCATAAATTTGAGCTATAGTTCACCGCTGAGTGTATCTTGAAAAAAAAAAACAATGTCTACGTGTTTTTTGAAAGTAATGAGTTATTTGGAACAAATAAATAATTTACTCATCTAAGGTCCGAAGGAGTTTGACTAACTCATTCAGATTCGCATTTACAGATCATAATATGGACATGAAGTAGGCAAGGTATAAATTGATCAGATATACAAACCGGTTCACACAAGTGAACAGGTTAGTTAGGTAATTTAGGAATCGTCCATTAATCAGGTGAAGATCGAAAGGGGGAGGGGGTTCAGAAAAATTACGAAATATCACAGGGGGG
>PDGT01000057.1:566525-578986 GCA_003671415.1 Megathymus violae
ACCCGCCGCTTCCCACACACCCTGCGCTTCCCTCCCACCCTACGCACCACCACGCATTATATGGTACACACAAAAAAGGTAGGATTCTGAGTACGACTGCAGCAACAGACCACACGCAGATTACAAACACCGATAAGTACAGTATTGTGCATTCCTTTAATTACAACGAGAACCATCATATATAAAAACCCTTTGTTCAAATGAAGTGCGCTCTACAGCTCAGCCTAAACTTAACTTCAGACAAATAATGATTAAGCAGGGAAATCCTACCGCTCACATCCTAATAAACATTCAACACTGTTTAAAATAATTTATAATTTATTACTCTTATTGGCTAGTACATAATGAAACAAATTAATTTATATATTTTTGTCATCTTTGCTGACTTAAGTAAAATTTCAAATCTATTTGGTACACAAATATTTGTTACACAATCAGATAAATTTAAATTATATTTTTTTTAATTCCATACTCTTAGCTAGCATTTAAAAACAATCATTTTCCGTCGAGGCGACTGTACGACTGAGCGGTAGCAACGAGGCAGGATTCTATATTTTAAAATATTTTGGTGATGTTGACCGCGATCTGACGTTTGCCGTCTTATTCGGAATCCCACCTTAAGAAATTAGCCTAAACCTTATCGTTCGTTAAAGCTTTGTGACCCAAAAGTATAAAATAAGCACAAGGAACATCAAACTTGTAGTTGCGTCCAGTCTAATGTTATTCGAAAACGTACAAAACTTCTATTGATGCACCTAGGAAACCAACCACTTACACACATCGCCATATATAATTAATTGCATTACCCTGGATGCTTTCCGTTGTGCGAGTTTATACTTTTACAACGTGTACTTTTTAACAAAAAGGACACCTTTAGGTGCTGCAGTTATTTCTATTTCTGTTTACAGAACCCGAAACGGACAAGTCGCCATCGTCGCCGACCCGACGGAAATTGCCGAAAACCCCGGTATAATACCCATATAGGCTTTAATTATAACGATATGTGTTGTGAACCCGCGAGACGGTGCGCTGACGCTCGTTCTTCAGGACTAGTAGAGACTGTCACTCGGTGCCTACCCGTCTGCGCCTCTGCTCCTATCCGATACTGGTGTGATCTAACGAATTAGATTGTTATTAAGTCAGAGGATCATCTCAATTGGATCGTTACATTCTTATTGTTACTTTAAACAATATATATTATTTTTTCAAGGTTTGGTTAATTGATTCAGTAACTAAATAGTAAGTAAAACAAATAATACTGACGATTTATCACGTACGTTAACGTTTTCTGATGCCTCTTCTATCTGTCGAGCCATCGCATTGCGGTCGCGACCGAGAGCCATCACTGCAGCTCTCAAACCAGTTTGTTTTTCGTCCTTCATGAAACTTAAAACATTAAGGTATTATAGGAAATATTTAGTATCTAAATAGTTTTATAGTAATCCAAAAGACTCATTAAATTTTTAAGGATGACGTCATTAATTGTTCATGAACAGTTTCGAGTTGGACGAAAAAGTCGAATATGAGCTGGTCTTCAGTGAACTGCTGTGATACTATAGCACTAGTCAGTCGGACTTCCTCCACGGTACTCTAGTTGTAAGAGAGTGTTTCTATTTACGACCGCAGGTGTACATAACATTTGTTAACCTTTTACTGTATTTAAAAGGGATACTCTGTTTGTTTACTTACATTATATATTAAACTCTTACCTATCTCTACTTGAAATTTATTTGTTATTTGTTACCTACCGCCATACGTTAACATTTATAGGTATAATATTCTATAATAGTCCTAAGTGTGTGAAAAAATGCTACCTACTTATTTTCAGATTTTTATTTTTTCTATCACCTGACCAATTACAATAGACTCGCCACCGGCGCCGGGCGGAGTTCGATTGTAGGGAATAAACGGCAAAATATGAAATTCGATGAATCAGAATTCGCTCAGTAAGTGTGTTCAGCCTCTGGATGAAACTTAGTGTTCGATGGTAGAGTCTAGGATCCCAATATCGACCACCGCTCTAGGATATTCGTGGATGAATAGAATGACTGTCCGTGGACAGATTAAGGGTGTAGTGAATCTAGATTTGCTGCTTTCAGCTTGCCAAAACGAACAAAGAGATACTTTGCCTCTTACTGTACAATCGCGCTAGATTAAACGCGACACTAACAGATAACTCATATTATCGTCACGAAACGAAAACACAAGTGAATCAATGAAAGTACGCCAAGCGAGCGGCAGGCGGCAGCCGCGGCCGGCGTCACCGTAGCGGACGGCGGACGGCGTACGGCGAGGTGAGCCGTCCCGCCCGCCGCACACTCCCGTTTGTACCGTCTCATGTTACGCATCGAGTGTGTGTTGCCGAGTTTTGCTGTTCATTTAGCGTAGTGTATGCCGCACATTGTATCGAGACGCTCGTAGGAGCTTCGAGTGGTGGCAGCACGGTACACCGCAACCCCTTGAGCGACAGGCGCACACCGACGCTTCTGTTCCGTGACGCGACCGCCGTCCGACGACGACACGATGTACATAGCCGCCCGCCCTCATAACTGTAGTTGAATGCTCAGCCTCGATACGTACGTACCGATGGAAACTGCATGATTACGGCACACCCGGACCTGTGCGTACTGAACTAGTACAGAGCACCGAATTCGAACAGAAGCATTTGCGTGACTTCTGCTAAAGTCGACACTGTATTGTTTTATCAGATAAGACATTGAATAATCAACATCGTATCTTATCAAATCACATATGTGTCTGTATTGTTGCCGCTTTTACATCACAAATGTTAGCTCATATCAGTATGTGTTACGACAGATCGTTTACGTTGTATCCACAAATACATTGCAGAATTTAAAATTGAATAGTTACAATAGAGTTGCATTATTTTGGCAGTTGTTTTATTAATTAATGCTCATGAGCCAATTAACAGTTGAACAGTTTTTAGTTCTAGAACTCCTGTCTGCGACATCATAGAAACACTGTAGACAATTATGATATAGGTGTAATAGATGTCACGTTCATGTTATTCACTTACTAAACTAAACACTTATAGTTAGGTATTAAATAGATAACCTTTAGCCGTTGGTTTATTACTCATTACTTTAGACATTATAACAATATCTTGTTTGGGCAACATTCATGAACTTACAGATACATACGGCTTCATCCGGTATCAGCATGATACAGCTTTCTGCATGGCGATCGAAAGCGTCCGAATACTTATTTATGTTAAATAGAAACGCCTCAGCCCGAAGCATGTTGTTTCGATTAAATATTTTGCAACCGAAATGAATAATATATAACTATTCAACTCACATCGATGACGATATGAATGCATTGCTATGGTCGCACAGAATGAAATCGGATTTTCGATGACTTGCTGATGAAAAGTTCAATAGCTGATCGTTGCTGCATGTTACGATACAATGATGCATTCCCGAACGATACGAATTAATTAGATTATATTACAGGCCTTAAAAAACTTGAAACGTTTTATTTTTTACTTCCGTTCGGTTTTTCATAAAAAATATCGTATTGTAATTAAATAGTTCCACTGAATCCTTCAACGTGACTGCAGTATGTAATTTGTGAATTAATTTTATCTTCGTAAATAAGAGATCTATAGTCACATTGAAAAAACGTATGGATTCCTTTTCTTCTGATTGAAAGAAACTTAAAGTGCACCATTATACATGTAGGAGCAAGATCGTGCAGAGCGCTTCCGTGAACGACCGCCGGCCCGCGCGCAACTACAAGTGTGGTTCGAGAGCGACCTACGGAAGCTGGTGGTGGTACTGATCGCTGCCGACGACCTACCACCGCGCGATCACACTCTCGGCTACGGCGACGAACCAGAAGCATTCGCCAGGATACGACTACTGCCCTCTCTGTGAGTTTTTTAACCCAGTTTAAATAGTTGAAGTAGAAAGTAAACGTGACGAACAGAAATAAATTTTCAGTTCTTCAGTACTGAGGAGAAACCTATTAAGAGGGTATCAGAGGAGGAACAATGCAGAAAACCCTAATGCGGGATTTTTGATTGTGCATGTATTTTTTAGTGAAAGTTGCCCACCGGTGGAGACCGACCCGGCCTCTGCGTCATGCAGCCCCGTGTGGAATGCTACACTCGGCTTCGGTGGGCTCACAGCGGACCTTCTGGCTGGTCGAGCGCTTGAGCTCACCCTATGGGACGCTTGTCCCGGGATCGACCCTGTACTGATTGGAGAATGTACTGTAAGTTACTGTTTTCTAAAACAAGATTTTTTGTTGATATCACATACGGAACTAATATATAAGTTCACATATTACTTTTATGATACTACATCTTTATCAAATCAATGTAAATTTATGTAGGTAATAAGATGTAAGTACATAAAAACATATACTGTTTTATTTTAACAAAATATCCATCATTATTATATATATTATGGACGCAAAAAATTCTATGTTTTAACTTCTATTGTGTAGTCGTAATACAGGTAATTTTATTCATACGATAAAACTCAAGTCATAATGATTCATTCATAATTTTCGTGGTGATAAAGGAACTTTGCCTTGGTTATTTTTTTTCCAAACATTATTTCTCCCGTAGCCCTCATCTATCAAGTTTATGCGTGTTCACTGCGAGGCTGCGGATCAGCTGATGTAACTATATAAATATGCGTGTACATGGCTCTGTTTGTTATTGACAATGATATTACTGCAACACGCTACTGTCATCTAGGTATATCGCGTTTTGTATGTTTTTGCAGACTATATATATTTAACTATAACAGTTATTCATATGTGTATTTAAAAGGTCCCCTGGTGCTAAAAAACCTAAAAATTATTGTATATTATTTTACACTTGCAATATTTTTATCCTTTAATAATACTGCCTTTTTATAATATTGGTACGTGTTAGGGTTTTGGGATAGCGCCAAAATTATTCCGTAAAGACTTTATTAAACCTACTGTTAGCAAACACACAGTACATCCCTAGTTAGTAATCACAGCCGTACACTCGATGATCGTAGATAATTCACTCCTAGAAGGGAACTCTTCAGTTTCGGATTCGAAAAGTGATTTAATCCTAAAGTCCTACGCTTTCCTCGTCAAGAAGTGATCCATACAAAATAATAGGTTATGAAGATAGTAAAATTCTTGCACTGATATTTGACCTTATGCACGAAGGATCTTAAGGACGAGAGTCACAATGTGTGGAGTACTGTTGTCACATTAGGGATGGTGCTGCCAAATCACACCAATCGGCTTTGGACACGATGGAAAGACATGTAAAGAAGCTTATTGGTGACCCAGATCTGTTTGAAACCTATCTGCAAAGCCTTGAACATAGGCGCACGGTTGCCAGACTCTCGGAAAAACGTAAACTATAGGGTGCATTTTGGAAAGTGTACGCAGGGATTGTACGAAATAATTCCTCAATCGCCGTTCCTCCATCAAACAACCTGTCATAAAGCAAGTATCCATACTTACTTAGTGTACAATCGGCCTGTACGGACGACGTGGTTTGCCTCGTCATTCGTTATGTGCACTGCAAAGGACTGAAATAGCTTTCCCGCGTCTATCTCCCCGACTACAAATGATATGGGAATCTTCAAGAGGAGATAGGCGTTTAAAGATTAGTGCGCTCAACATCTTAGATCTCAGTACCACTTATCGTGAGGTGTTATTGTTGTCAAGCATTAACTTATGTAAAAAAAATTAGCTCAAAGTCCTGCTTACCAGTTTTTTATGGCGCGTCGCTAATATTCTGCTATTTATAGCTTCGACAATTTGTGTGCCTCCGTGACAATATATTTAATTGTATACCATTATAATAAACATATAACTGATCGCTTTCTCTACATTAAGGATATATGAGAAGAATTTCTTTATGGGAATTTTATTAACGCAATGGAACCGAAAACAATAATTTTTAGAACTTTTGTCCGTTTGTTTGTGCGCGCTAATCTCAGAAACGACTTAACCGATTTCGTTATGATTTTCAATAATGTGTTGTGCAATAATTAGCATCACTTTAATATATAAAGTTTGTTTTATTTCAATACGTCGATAAATAAAGAAGCTAAAAAATTAATCTAAAACAATGCAGGTGCTATTTTGGCTTACGCGGTTTACTGGTACAAAATTAACTGCCGTACAATTTGCAGATGGAAGTGGAGAAGGCGTTCGCCGAGGAGCGCGCAGTGTGGTGGACTCTGGAAGAGCGTGGTACGCGCTCCGCCAACGCCTCGCCGCGGGGTTCGCTGGCCGGTGCTCGCGCGCTCCGGCGTGGTGACTTCGCCTCGCAACGATCCGTGTCCGGTAATCGCATTTATGTAGCTATAAATGTGGTGGCTGATTCGTAGTCCTGTACGTCGTACCATACCGTCTAACCTTCTACGGCGTCGTGGAATATAATATATTATAATTTGTGTGTTTCTTATCTTTATGTACGTAATGTTGCGACGGTCAGGAAACTAGTCGCCATAAGACATCGATCGTGATCATGTAACTTCTGATAAACTGAAATCATTGAGGTTAGATATGCTATATTTATCTTTTGTTGAGGTTATAGTTCACAATTATGCTAAGAAACAATGACCAATGGACCCACAAGAAAATAATATTTTGTACTTTACCTAGATGATATGGACTCGATCGGCGAGTGTGCATCGCTGCTGCACCCGGACCACGCGTGGGTGGCAGGCTCTCGGCGCGGCTCGTCGCAGTCCGAGACCCTGGAGGTGGAGGTGTATCAGCTCGGCAAGGACTTTTCGCGCTCGCTGCCTGGCTCCCGACGGTCCTCGTTCCAGCAACAGGACAAGGGTAAACATTCTTAAATAGGGTTCTATATTCGCAACTGAGTTCAGTTTCAAACTAAATCACAGACAGTTGACAAAGTTAATTATTAGAAACGGCCAAATACATGACGTGACTAGCAATGCAATACAAGAGGTAACTGATTAAATTGCATAACCACTATCTATATTAGTTTATTTATAACACAAGTTTAATTTAAAATATATTACTTCATCGAAATTAATTAAAAAATATACATATCCATACCGCCACTAACAACAACAAGGTAACAAACCCAAAAAAAAATCTTCTATTTTTTTTAGTTATCACCTGGTATGCGTAGTATGATCGAAACTTATTAATAAAAGAAATGGTGTAAACGACACTCAAATGTCGATCAGATATATTTTTTCAGTAAAAGTTTGTGTGTGCGATTTTGGTGCTTGATAATTCTACCAAAACTCAAATCAAAGCCAAACCGAGCCAAACAATACAAAACTTAACAATGCAAAATTGCAAATAACTTTATCTACATAAAAAATATGGCGTGTCTGTCAGACGGCGTGCACGAGCCCGCTGGTATGGGCTCGCGGCGCAACGAACGGCGGCGCTCGTCATGCGTGCGACGCGACCCCGACGACATACTTCGCTCGTTGCGCGCGGTCAAGGGCGAGCTGGGCCGCACGCTGTCGCTGTCCGGCTCCACGGCCAGGCGTGAGTACCCTGCTATACCCACCGGCACCTTGCACTCCCATTCCAACTTGAGTTTAAACGTTTGAAAAGTTTAAGCTTTCAACTAGACCATCGTTCACACGAAAATAGTAATCCTTTCCACAAATAACACAATTATTTGTATATATCCAATAATAGACAATCAGAGTGCTGTAAGTGTATTTGTAAATGTATTTACTTACGTATTTAACATACAGGTTTTTCCAAAATGTTTTGAGCAGCTTCATTAAGATCCATACATTTATGGGGTCTCTAGTGGACAACTACTAACCTTCCTTATGTAAGAACTTACAGATGGTCAATTGTCTAAAAGGGGCGTTTATAAAAAAGATTCAAATTTAAACCGGCAAATAAAAATAACTGTTTTTATTGCTAACAACAGATCACATCGCGGTAACTCATTTCGTGTGGCCGAGGGAAAGTAAACCTCATATTTACTCTATGAGTAAATACGTGAGCAACGTAAGACTGAGAATTTGTTTTCTGAAATTTGATTTTATCTATCGACAAAGTTTTATTATGACCGTTCGTCAAAATCTAAGATTGAGAAATATTATCGATTACATATTAAAATAATTACGTCGATCGATAAATTCTTAAAACTTAATCAAGCAAATTTGTAAGCACTATAAAATATTTTAATGGCCTAATTGTTAATCATTGATCTCGTATAATGACTAACAAATATGGTCAGTGTGTGGACTGTGAGACCAACGTTCCATTATTCATTCACGTGTCGACAGCACCTTAAGTTTAGCCGCTGTATTCGGTATAGCAAATGAATCACGGAACACTCTTGGTATGCGCAGCCTAAATGCAAATACTTTATACCAATTTATTATTTCTTATTTACAGAAAAACTTAGGTAATATATTTTATTGTAATTTTAATTATTAGTTTTGGTTAGAAAAAAAAATGTGTTGTATTACTTTAAATTATTGAAATGATAATTTTTGCATAATTCAATAACAAGCCCAAATAAAAGTGATATTTCGATGTATTGTCTTCTCACACTTATTTATCTAGAGCTAAAATCACAGAATAGTCGGGCAATTGCTACGAAAAAGTTGTCACTAATTCGTAAAACGATCACGCTACCCTGGAAACCGATTCGATGCCTGTGCACAGGTTTAGACACAACCCCTGCTACACCCTAATCTGCCTTGTTTTGTAACGACACAGATCACCTCCGAAATAACTTTGCAATCTGTCAGCGTCAACGATCCCACCACAATAACTGATATGTACGAACATTGCGGGTACTGACTTTTTGTATGTTGCTTGTCTGGTCAGCAGCGACGGACCGTTAGAACCTCGGTAAGCGCCCGCCGCCCCGCGCGTGCTCCCTGCTGGTTGACCGCGCGGCGTCGGCATTCGATCCCTTGTGACGTCCGAAGGTCGACGGAGTCCGTATTACGTCTTACTAAATCACGGCGCCGATCGCGACCTCAAATTCTACTTCGCTTGCATTTAAACCCATAAACTTGGTATAACATGTACGTTAAATTATTGCTAAGGAGTATAATGGCCTTGAAAGTACAATATAAAAAAAATTATAGCCATTTAAATTGCTCGATTTACATCGATCAGTTGCAACCGAAATTACGTTATGCGCCCCAATAGTTCAATATATTTTCTGTATCTCTTAAGCAAGTCGTCATCGTTCTGAATTAAAACTAATTGAATGCTGCGATACGCCATGATATTCTAAGTTTATGACACCATATGTTTCCGATGTACAATTGGAGGGGCGACCGGCGCCGGAGCGGTGGCGGAATGCGGCATCCAGGCCGCGTAGTAGCATGGGTCATATGTACATCGCTTGCGCGACGGCCGCGCGCACGCACCGTTGAATGTGGCTGCGCCCGACGCTTCTCATCACTTCACTATCTGTTCTGTTCTGTCCTGACGCATGCCCGTCCGGGGGCGATCACGCTCACTTCATTTGTCTCTGTGTACCGTCTGTTCGGCTGCCCGTCTACGTTCATTTCGATGGCATTGTGCCGCCTAGGTTGTCTTGGATTTCATTACTTTTGCGAATGTCACTCATTATTACGATGCGCATTCTATTAGATTTCTTGTAAATATTATCTTACTAGGCCGTAGTTCACCGTTCCTATATTACACAGATCTGCTCAATCGTCCCATTTACCTTTCTTGAACGTGGAGTAACATGTTTGGTAGGCGTCACCGCCGTAGTTCGCGATCAAGTGACGTAACGCTCTCTCCGGCGGTGGCGGTGGCGTACTATAGAACCAGGTCACGATCTTGTCCACCTAATGACTGACTGATGGCTGTTCATAACACGGAATGCTTAAACCATGAGTTGAGATCTGCTTAAAGCAACTATTAGTCTCGACTACACTTTTGGCTGCACACGTGGAAACGCTTCTTCTTTCATATATGTGTTTAGGACAGTCGATTGGAATTTATATGTTACAGAACTGTACCTATACCGTTGGCACGAAGCTGTTTGACGTGCTTAATTTATGTAATTTTTTATTTCGGTGTTCGTTTGAATGGTTCGTTCTCTTTTTGTTACCCTTTTAGTTAATGTTATTTTTTGACGTTACTATGTGTTAAAGCGATAAACGGTTTTAGACTCCACTCCAACGTAGTTTCTCTAAGAACATAATGTTATCCAATATTATACCCACAACCGCTCATTATATCGTCCTATAAGATAAAATATACTTGTCTGATAACATTTTCACTATGCAATTTAAGCATAAAAAACTCAGTTGACAATTACTATTTTTTAAGTAGTTAAACGATCAAACATTCACCGTTATAAACATTTATATTAGTTCATTAGTTTTCACGTAAAATTGAGAAACAAGACATAAACGCTAGTGTGTAACAAACAAATAGTAGTAGAACGCGAGTAGTGAGCGGTAGCGGGTATCGGGCAGTATCGGGCGGCTGGTAGCGGTGTTGTGCGGGCAGGCACGGCGACGGGGCGCAAGGGCAGCATGTGGGCGGCGGTGCCCGCGCTGCCGGCGGGCGAGCTGGGCCAGCCTGGCGACGACGAAGTGCCGCTGGGCCCCGGCCAGCTGCCGCCGCGCAACGACAGCCTGCCGCCGCTGCACGCAGAGATCAACATAAGCATTATCATGATCAAGGGACAACTAGAACTAGAAGTTAGTATACTTATTTGAAGAAGAAGAGCAAATGAGCGATTTTATTTACTTTTTACACTTTATTGTATGAACCTAAACTAGACTATCACAAAAGGCGGATTTAATGCTTAAGGGCATTCTCTGCCAGTCGACCTATGGTGTAGGCGAAAAATTGTTGGCAGGTGGCAACAATAAAAATGAAGCAAATAAATTATGAGAAGACTGCAACTTTGTGTTCAGTGCATCTATATCTGCATTTTTCTTTGTGTGTTTCATGTTTTGATAGTCCTATAATTATAAATTTTAGAGACACTATACTTAAATTTCCGAAAGATCTAATCCACATAAATTTTAATAGTGTTAGCTCCAATAACCGAAAACATTCCATGGAAACAATTCTGATTTGTACAGGCGCACAATAAATACATATGTTCTGAGAGGCAAATAAATTAGAAAAGAATATTGCCGTATTTTAACTATAATCCTGTAATACAATATCCTGGTAATTTGAGTTTTTGTACCTATATAGGTATTTAGAAAATAAAAACTAGCTCTATCGATCTGTCTAAACGACGTTTTGGCATTATTTTGCATACCGTAAAATATATTAAATGTTAAAAATGTTACAATTGATAAAAGAGATAAATTTTACTTACAAATTAATAGCTTTTCCAAGTTTTTTCTGAAATGAGAAACTTTGAGATTTCGAATGATGAGATTATTATAACTTGACAACGGCTTTTACATTGAAATATAATGTTGTAAGAAATAAAAAGATATTGTGTACGTAAAAATGATACCGTTTTCGTATAGGGCTAGCACAAAACCTATCGATAAGTGATTAATTTTTAAATAGGTATAAATACATATTTTTGCTTTTACCTAGATTTGTTCATATTTTGCCTTTTTAGTTAAAGTGCATTAAAGTTTGTTAACACATTGGACAGAAATTAGATTAGACTGTTATAACGGTGCATCATTGATTTTTAAATTGCTCAAATTGATAAAATTTGGCGAATTTTATATTTGTTATTATTATATTAAATTGCTCAGATTGATAAAATTTGGCGAATTTTATATTTGTTATTATTATGATATGCCAATAACCAGCTAATGTGATTTCATATTTATTGACTAATTTTACTACTTCAAGGTTTCCTTTAAATGCAGTTCAAAAAGAAAAATGGATTCGAATGTTGAACCAGATAGGTACAGTTCCTCACAAAATTAATTGTAGACATTTTAAGGGCAACTGTTTCATTCTACGAAATCACTGACATTTTGTTAATGAAGAATACCTAAAAAATTTGTTGGTTAGTTAATTTCCGAGAAGTTATATAGATTTACATCGAAGAATTAATTAAAACTAATAAGTATTATTAGTATTGTTTGCTTTAGTACCTTTTAATCACGTTTTGTTTTATTTCAATCAGTGTACAAATAAAAAAGATACATAAACATAAAGAATCCCGTCCGATAAAATTAAGTTTCCAGTATACTGTATACGAAGCGAAGTAAAAAGAAGTTACTAGAATTATCATGGTATTATTTAATTAACCTGTAATAAATAATGACGAGAACGAATTAAATATAGCAAAAAACCTGTGATGGAATAGTAGACATTCATGTCGACAATGCATGGTTGTCAGTTTGACATCACTAAGAGTCACTCACACTAGTGTCATTTTCACACACATGCACATTTAGGTTTCGGTGACGCGATGATGAGATGACTGTTAGTCTATTACGTTAGTATGTATATTATGTTTATGGCTCGAGGTGGATTTGAAATAACAGTACGGAGTACACGATAATTCAGATTGA
>PDGT01000057.1:579167-590148 GCA_003671415.1 Megathymus violae
TAGCTAACACAAACAAACGGGATGGTTGGCCCGCTCGAGAGCATGCCACGTATAATTGTCCGTGTCCACATATAATTTTCTACATATGTCAAATTTTGCACATACGTATGAACCTATGTAGTGAACTATGTTACATAGTAAACCTGTAACGCATTAGTTAGTGGGTTTACGAGACTACGGTGCACAGGTATCGCACGCGCGGCGAGTGTACGGCGTGAACGGCGAGGTACCGGACTCGTACGTGAAGTGCTACCTGCGCGACGGCGACAAGTGGTTGCACAAGCGCAAGACGCGCGTCGTGCGCCGCACCACTGAGCCGCACTTCAAGCAAACACTCAAGTATCAGGTTGGTAAAAGAAACACTTAAACACACACACACACACACACACACACAAATCATAAACTTAACATAACGTTATGGCAATTATTAATTGAAAATTATATATTTTTGAAAAGAGAACGCTTAGTATTCTCCTACTTTGAGCTAAGTATGTTGAACTTCAGACAGTGTTGCCCTAATACCCACCATACTGCAGCGCCTCTTTTATCCGCATAATGAGGTGCCATGGGATCACTTGCGTATCTGTCCTGAATCCAGTATTCATACCTGTATTGCATTAGTAGGTAATAAATTGGAATTCATTTGAAAAAGGATATAGGAAAGCGAAGATATAGTAACCGCTTTGTATAAACATTTCATCACCTCGATAGATCCGTAGTCAATCCGGCACTGCGGAAAGGAATCCAGTAAATAGAACTCAAAAGAATCAAAACACAGCGGCTGATTTGGTACTCTACACAATCTGCTGAACTGAGTGTATGTGGTTTATAGATTTATATCCTCTTCGAAATCCTGTTCTGGTTGGAAGTCGACCAACCTGCATACAACGTGATTAGTGATTATCCAAGACCATAACTTAATGAAAGGCTATGGGTCTGTAACTAATTAACAGGGTTTTTATATAATTTTAAAGAACAGTGTCACCATACTTTTTATACCTTTTTAAAGCACTTCTACGAAGGGTTTTCCGTCAGCTCTATGTAGCATTGTTGTGATTCCGTCATGGCTCCGTACCTTGTTTTAAAAATATTTGAGAGCCTCTAATCTCATACACGCTGACGTATGGGATAATTTTTATGCAATGTCTGGTTAACTTAGCACGCTTATCACTCACCGCGAGGGAAGCTAAACCTTGTAAGAAGGCATACAACGTCATTTATTGTCATGTATCATACGACATTGATTGATTAAAATGACACCTGACAAATGACTTAACATTAATCAGTGACATTGACAAAATAATGTCTCTCGCTATGTATTGTCTGTTTCAAAACTAATGTGTAAGTTGTTATTTAGCACTACCAACATTTGCTTTTGCGGGGGAAAAGCAAATGTTAAAACTATTAAAAAAATATATGCTTTATGTGTGATTTCAGATTTATGAGTATTTTGTCCGAGCACAGGCCTACACTCCATATATTAGAAACAACTTATGATTGCGTATTTAAAACTTATAGACGTTTTCGGTTTAGGTGAATTTTTACTAAGGTTTCCATTAATCCAACTAAGGATATCCCACTC
Organism: Megathymus violae; assembly: GCA_003671415.1. NCBI lineage: Eukaryota > Metazoa > Arthropoda > Insecta > Lepidoptera > Hesperiidae > Megathymus > Megathymus violae. Next base: position 580,750 of record PDGT01000057.1, read on the forward strand.
TGGGTATACAAAATGTATGATATACTCATACTTACCATCATCATTTATTTCTTTCTTAGAAGCGGGACAAGCTTAAATTGATACTTTTTAGAAAAATCACCTTAGTATATAAATTATTATTATAAGGACAAAGTGGGAATTTATTTGTATGCGGACGGAAATGTCCGAAAATACCGCCGCACCTATTTGAAAAATTATTTTACCATTTTAAAAGTACAATAAATATTGCAATAATAATAGGTAAAATTATTTCATATATATGTCGGATCCTGATAGGCTGGAGCTGACATTTGCGGACTCTAACGCTTCGGATGCTACAAAGGGAATATTATTAAACACTTTAATTTACACAGACCATGAAACTAACACCTTTATACTTTAATAAATAATGAAACTAATAAGTCTCTTAGCGGTAGAATTATATTTTCGATTTTCCAGATTTTACAGCGATTTTTGTTTATCTCAACAGTAAACTATCAAAAAAACAGCAACCACCGATAGGTGGTGACATCCCAATTCGACATATATAATCATCATATAAAATATTTAGAGGAATTCCAATAAAGCGGCAAATTAATATGAAAATATTTATACAATGTAACTTTTAAAATTTGTTGAATAGAATCAATTAATTAATTTAATAGAATTAAATTAACATTCTTGAACATAAAAAAATAGACTACAACGAAAAAAACAAAATTTAGAGGCAGTAAGTTCAGGATCTTAATCGTAAGGAGTTTCAACCGAAGAATGAAAATTGAATATTGTTGTAAACGCTATTTTTCGTAATGGGTGACAAAATCGATATTTAATATTGCTTTCTTTTACTGTCAAAACTTTTTATGAAATCCCACTCTTTAACTAACACAATTTTGAGGTCCCTTAGGTTACCTGATGCTGAATTTTTTTGTTTGTTTGCCCAGTGTATCCCAAATATGTTCTATCGAATTTAGATCTGACAAGCGTGCTGGCCACCCCAAAAACATTGATTCTGACCTCAGTAACATACTCCGATACTATAGCCGCAGTATGAGAACAAGCTTTATCGTGCATTAAAAGAAAAATATTCTAGATGATTAGGGCAAAAGGTATCATAATCTGTTTTAAAATGTCTGCTACGTATCTTGCCGCAATCAGGCACCATTATTGATCCTCCACCATAAGGCTTTCTTCCAACAATGTTACACCAATCATATCTTTTTCCGGGTCATCTCCATACTTTGACCCTTATATCATATTATAAGGATTATATTATCAGTATTATTATTAAATCACTAATATTATTACTGGTATTTTCATCATCCCGTGAAGCCTGCCTGGCTAGCTACCACCCTCCTGCTTCAGTCAGCCGCCAAACGACTCGTCGTGTTCCGGCTAGGGGCTTGAGAACCAGTATTTTCATTCATCCTATTTCTTGGCAAACAACGCATCAGTTATACCTTTAGTGTCACTGATGTCCATGGGCGACGGTGACCACTTACCATCAGGTGGCTCGTCTGCTAGTTTGTCGGCTATTAACAAAAAAAATTTATCACGACACAACATCTGCACCGGGCAACCGCCTTCTATCAAATGACCCGTTCATGTCGTCCTCCACCTTATGTCGGTGGTGTTTCGGACTATCACGCCAACAACGTTCCTCCCAACACCGCAGCGTCCAGCTACTGTCACCCAAACGGAAATTCAGAGCATTGATTAACTCAAACCCAGGTGCTCCGTCCGGTGTCTGATTCGCTTCTGAATCTATGAGTGATTTCACACGTGTTTTTACACTCGTAGGAGTGTTATAATTTGCATTTGCGTGTTGCTTTTTGAGTGCTACCCGATTTCTTAACCATAATGCGCCGATATGCATACCCTCTTGTTTTGTCAGAGCGGAACATTTAACATACTTTGGGCACAACAAACGTACGGCTTAGATCAAAGTAGAACTAATGCTTCTTATTTTTTTTGGTTATCCAATTTTTATAACTTATTTGTAATTTATTTTATTATACTAAATAATGGATTATTTTTCTGATAAGCTACCTTATACCTTGGTATAAAATAGTTGATAGAAATAAAATCATAACTATGATTCGATACTAAAATAAATTTATGTATTGGTGCAAAACGTGTTCACATACGTTGCAGGCAAGCGAAGCCCTGGGTCGCACGCTGGTCGTGATGCTATGGCAACGCTGCGGTGGCTTCGAGCATAACCTGGCGCTGGGCGGTGCGGAGATCGCGCTCGACAAGCTCACACTCCCGCAGCGCACCTACGGCTGGTACCCGCTGTTCCCCGCCACCTCGCTCGCCGCCGATGAGTCGCCCGACTGATCCAGGGAGCCGTCGCCGGAGCGCCGCGACCGTTAGCGCCCCCCGACGGCTTCCGTCCCTACTAATGATGTGCTACCGATGACTGCACCTCCTGCTGTTGCCCCCAACGTCACCGGTTCTACGTCTTGTTTTCAACGCGAATACGTCTAAACTTATTATTTGCAGAATAGGCTACGAGGTTCGCTATGCATTATACTTTGTATTTCTGTGTGTAGTTTGTACAGCCAACAAAGGCCTAATTCAAGATTGGAATTCGTTTTTCTGTTAGCCTAATTTGAATTGAATTAAGCCTATAAAATTAAGCAATGATAAAAAATCCTATCCATATAAGTATATCTCATTAAGGGTCCTTTACCCAGGACCATGTAATTTTTCTCTCAACTTTACTTAAACCAGAACTTCAATATACTATGAATATATTTAGAAAACCTTAATAAAATTGTCACATTTAAAAAATATATGATTAATACTGAGGCAAATCTCACTTCGTCAGTTTGATTATTATAGTATTAGTGGATAGATGTTAATGGCAGTTAACGAGATTTTAATGTTTAATGTGATTAGTTCTATTCTATAGCTCGTGTTTCTTCCAGTAACGTATAAAAATATTTCAAAGTATATACAGGGTGTAATCGTTAAAAGTCGCCGGGTAGTTTTTCGTAAATACAAAAGGTTTTGCTAAAACTTGAAATTGGTATTAAAACTGCGTTACCTAACTGGCTTTTTAATACATTAATACATTTTTAACGCGATATATCTACGATTTTTACATCAATCTCTTTCATACATTTACTGACTAACTGGATAATTTTAACTCGTAACTTCTCCTTCATTGTTTCAAAAAAAATTACCTCCACACCCATAGTGAAACTGTTATCCTTCCGTAGTCATTGTATTAAATTTTTTCAATTCAACGTTTTTAATAAAGAATGTTTGATGCAACTTTACACAGTAAATAATCTCATAATTTTTTTTTTTATACTCTACTAAAAACATAAATTTGACCAATGAAACCCGTAGTAAATATATCTCAAAAAATTCAAAGCCTAATTCGATTTTAATTTATTCATTAAACAATGTATGTAGTTTCGCTGTAAAATCATTTTGGGATTCTTTTATAATTGTAAAAAACGAGCGACAAACCGCAACATATCAGTAACGCACGACTACACCCTTTATACGCGTAGTACAAATAATGTTACTTAGCTTGCAAAGCGAACCTTTGTATGATGTAATCAACATTTTAGGATAGTATTACAAAAAGGAGCTTAAAAATGCTTAATAGTATAAATTGTGGACGCGTGCCCAAAAATATTTAAAAAATTAAAATATTTGAAAATAAATAATTAACGTAAATACTATATGCTCATTATAAACAAAGAAATAATTAACATATAATATAACGCAAGATAAAAAGCCAGTAATAGAAATACTATCTTGAACTTCGAAGCAGTATAATTGTGTAATTTGCATTTGTAGACATTTATATGTGGTACTGTAATTAGTGGCTTTATTATCATTGATTCGTAGAAAATATTTATAGGTATTCATACTCTAGACACTTCAGACACTTAGGAGCTTCATGTCTTCTTATATTTCTACAATTATAGTTATGAATTTTATACAATTTACTATATATATTGTTACTGATTATTTTTGGTTGTATTAGGTAACAAAGAAATTTTGGAAAACCAACTAAAGTTGTAGATTATATCAGCTAAAGTTATAAATTCAATTTACCTTCACGGCTATAAGACATAGAGTAAGACTTATACCATGTAATTTCTAATTAATTTTTCGCTGTTTTTAAGTAAGTGTATTAAGACAAATATTGTGTATTTGATATTATCTTATACAACCCCATCTTTAAAACTTTGCCTTATACGACTCATAGATTTCTTAAGTAATTAGTGTATAAATTTGTCTAGGTAGGTATTATTCTTCCAAGGTTGTGCTTTAGTGAATTTTTCCCTACAAAGCTAATCTACTCGCCGACAGCGTTGGCACTATTTATTTATATCAAAATACAACGTATATACTTAAAGTCTGTAAATATCTATTTAAATTGTTTTTCAAATTTTTCTACGCACAACTATTTTCGTGATAATCTTTTATAATACTAGCATCAAATGTAACATACACATCTCTGAATATTGTCTTAAAGTAGATGTCACAAAGTGTATCTTACAGATCGTATAGTAGGTTAGTGCTCTGGGGTTCGAAATGTGACCACCATCCTGAGTAACAATACTCATATTTGTTCGAACTAGATGTTTAGAGTCGTTGTGCAATATCTCAAAAGTAATTATAATTATAGTTTACATATGTATATCAATCTGTAGTGTCGCACTACTCGTGTGTAGGACGGCGAAGGGTCGATGTCTCTTCCCGCACACCCATGACCTAGCTTTTAGCTACAGGGTTATTTTTCAAATATCATAAAGCTTTGCAGATTCTAATTTTCTTGTACTAATACATCCACGTCTAGATATATCTATCGCCGATTTTGCATGCGCTATAATTTTTCCACTCGATAAATTTTTGACGTCATCTAAACCGTCCTCTAAGGCGCATCGCTCACTGGTAAGCCGAGGTGATGTCGTGGTGGCATCGCGACACGGTCGAGGCGTGATCTCGTATCTCAAAGCCGAGACGCGGAAGATGATAGTTCCGTCACATCAATTCATCCGTAAACGTAATCCAATATACAAAATCGACCGAAGATAAAGACGTATTTGCACTCATACAAGTTTTTAATTAAAATAGGAGGAAATTTTGGCTATACCTATATTTAAGCGCCTACAATTCAACCTCGCTGCGCCTTCCTCCGTGCCGTGATTCTAGTATATTAATGCACTGCCCGTTATTCCTAGCTAAAAAAACCTTACGAATAGATGCGGCGTGATGCATGTAGATCCTCACTATGCCAATTAACCATAGAATAATGAACAAGTCTTTAGACTTGACATGTTAATTCTAAAAACTCTTATATAGTAGCAAAAAATTCAATTCTTTATATATATTTAAGTCTGTTACAATAATACACCAACCTATTTTACAACATGAGTTATTCCATTTTACGGAATTTGGATCTACATAGCTTTTAGGTGTCTCAAAAGTAACCCTGTGTAACATTCTATGTTAGATACAATCTACATATCTACACGAGATCCATAATCAGTCACATAATCTCGTGAAATACTGTGTTCTTCCAGTGCTGTCTTAGCTTATGGCGGTTGACAATATTGCATCTTACGTCATTACAGTACCGTAAAAATTGTAAAAAAAAATATATACCTACATAGAGTTACACTATACACAACGCTTTAATTTAATTCTGTAATTCAAATATCGTACAATTTCTAAGAGAGAGACATATATAGTTTATATTTTTAGCGTTAACATGATGCAATACAGGTACCTAACCGAGCGTTGAGTATATTTTTACACCATATTTTCAGTTGATTATAAATTAGCGAAATTATAAAGCTGTAAAAAATATATTTAAATAATTCAATACAATATTATATCAATGAAATCTTGATATTTTAACATTTATATTATAACTATCGATTCTAACGTACGTTGGGATTGATTAATTTACGCTTACTATCATTATATGTTAGTATAAAACATATTATTCTATGTAAGGTTGATATGTGTAAATTTATCGAGTAACATTGTTGTGCCTCTATGACCCCCGATACCAGTTCCCGTACATATTGTACTCGACATATCCTGCGCCGAGCACTGCAGCGCAGCGCAGCATAGCGAAGCGCATTGTGATACGGTATCGAATATCCTTATTGTGTATTTACCTTTCTTACCTGTCTTAGCGTTGTATACTCTATGGCGTCTGCAGATGTCTCTTTACAAGCTCTTGTTTCCAAGTTCAACTCTCGCGATGATTACTGAGATGACTACCAACCCTTTATATTATATGACACCTTATCTCTTTTGATCTGAGTATATTGCGATAGTGTTAGAAATAAATTCTGATATACCTATACTATGTATTATTAAAAAGTATTTTGCTCTTCCAGTAATCATTGTGAAATTGAAATTATCATAGTCATTAATATATGTGTCAAAATATATTTAAAATAAATGTGATAACAAGTGGGTTTATTATAGCGATATAAACACACCGATGTATTTTATTTCACCCTCCCGTTGTTTTATAATAATATCTAAGTAACTGAGAATCATTTAAAATGTATTTCGCTTGGCAACATTCAAATTTTTTACGAAAAAATTGTTCATCAATATGCCAATAATTCCTATGGCCCAATCACCCATCCATATATATACTAATTTCATATTCCTCGGTAATCAATTTGTTGAGTCCTAACAAATCACGCAGTGAAGACGCATGCTTTCCAATATACTATTATTCGACTGGCGGTCGAAATTCAACCCCAAACATTAAGTACCGTTCTGTTTCCAATTTTTAACGATAATACAAGTTCGGCAGTAGCTACCAAAGAAAACAAATGGTTGACAATCAAAGGAGAAAAATAGAAAAAAAAAATTCTCTTCACGTAATAATGATCAACGATTGATCGTTTGGATATTCTTGATATATACTGAAATAACATCAACATCCTTTTCAACAATACGATCAGTCAACTTTCATTAAATTCTATACAAATTTGAACCAAATTCAATCAGAATAAAATAAAGACACTCATATATTGTGCATTAATTTATTAATTGCCTATTACATGTATAACTATATATGCGTGTAATCGGCGGGCCCGCACCAGCGCGCCAAGTGACGCAGCAGTGCTCCGGCGACGGGTGCGGTCGGCGCCCGCGCCCCCTGCGTGCTCTGGGCCGCCTGCACCACGCGCGACCACCACTCGCGATTGGCGCACCGACCTGACGGTACACCTCTCTCATCAATTACATACAAAATACGAGAAGACTCCAAAACCTCCATATGATTGTATATGTAAAGTTGATATGATTGATAATGTAATTTTCTAAACATTTTTTTTATGCGATAAGTGGTCACCGTCGCCCATGCATATGAGTAACACCACAGGCATCACTAATACGTTGTTGGGTCAGAAAGAAGAAGAAAGAAACAACATTTTCTCAATACAAACGACATCTACACAATAATTTAATCAAGACTAATTATTAATAAACTCTACCTTTATGAAATAGAACATAATATAGCGTGGTCAAAAAAACACAGAACGACGTTTACTGAACCAAGTAGCTATATAAATAATAAATTGTCGGGTATTTAGAGCCTTATACTAGAATTCCATAAACCCCGGTGTCATCATACAAATATTTATTTCTACATAATGCAAAAAACTTGTCTGCTGCAGCCTAAATTACTATTCTTTATAGTAACGAACTAAGACACATGTATGGTGTCCATCAAACTGTGCACTACGCCCATTTGATCTTATTTTAAAATAAACATAAAAGATATAAAATAACAGATATATAAAGAAATATATATAAAGAATATAAACGAAATTAGCTACAACTTAAAAAAAGGTTTTTATGTAATACATTTTAAGTTTAAGTTACCATTGGTGAAAGTGACCAGACGAGAGCCAAGAGGGTACCCTGTGAGTACACAGCACGGCTCCTCCACGCCCACACTCGCGCTGTACAACCCCCGTGTGTCCACAGGAAGAGTCTACGATAAGAAATTGAATAGTTTAATACAATGTTATTTTGAAAACATAACAAAGAGAAAGTTGAAGAGGCATATTTTTATAGATATTTTAAAAAACACTTCATTTCAAGTGTCTAATTTGTCCGGTATAATTAAATTTGTTAAAATAGCTCTGCACTACGGCATAGTGAGTTTATCGTAGTAGCGTAGCACAGCGTAGCACTGTAGCACATTGTAGCAACATAGCATGGCGTATAACGGTAATAAAACAGTCCGCACTGCATGTTGTGTACTGCATGGAAAAGCAGTGTTGTAGTAGCGTAATATATAAAGGCATAGGGAATTATAGTGTAGTATAACATTATATTATATATATATATGTATATATATTCTTAGCAAAAACGAGACTAAATAAATAAAAATAAGAAATTAATTAATATCACGAGTATTTTAAATGGTGAAATTTATAAATCACGAAATAGAAAATCAAGCAGACTGTTGTAAATAGATTCTAAACAAATATAAGACGAAACAGAATTGACTATTCAAACAGGCAGAGCTTCCTCTTAACACGTTCACCACAAGTATAAGTGTGTCAAGACGAGCGCTCATCGTCTTATATAGGTGCTTGGCGGTGACTGTCCGCCATCCCCTCCTCTTAACGGATGTGACGTCACTTTGCTGCTAACACGGCCTCTCCTGACACCCTGACGTCCCCGTCAGGAGCAGATGGTCCCCTTAGCAGAACGAGACGTTTGATTGGTCTGCACAATCGAAGAAAGCAGCGCATTCTTCTGGAGTCATTCACCCTTCCAGAGCACCATGAACTGTTTTACGTTTTTAGGTTCTGCGGATTCAATTAGTGCTTTAATTTTATCTTGACTCGGCCTTACCTGACCTTGATATACTCAATACAGATATACTCAATTTACGTGTACAAAAACGAAAATTTAGAACATCGTCGATATACACCAGAATTTCACCAGACTCGAGCACCTACAAAATTGTATTAATCGGGATTGATCATCACTTCAGGACGACTAATCATCAAAGTAAAGTTTTCGAGCACACTGGGAAAAAGCGTCCGACTTTCTCTAAGGTAAGTCAATCCCTATCTCATACCAAGGGACTCGACCATCTAGGATAACGTATCTGATGCACTCCAAGATAAACAATTATCCCAGACTCAGAGTCCCCCCTGGGAAAACTTGTCCGATGCACTCCAAGACACAGTTAACCCAAACCCAAATTCTGTACAGGATAACCACTGTCCGATGCACTCCAAGACAATTGGATATCCTGGACCCAGAGTCCCCCCCAGTATAACTACTGTCCGATGCACTCCAAGACATATAGTTATCCCCGGCCCAGGGACTCTGCTCATAAAGTAAAGTGTCCGACGTTTTCTAAGCTAAGTCAATCACCTGTCTCAAACCAAG
>PDGT01000057.1:599815-692602 GCA_003671415.1 Megathymus violae
GAAAGTCTAGACATAGGTAACGTGTACACCGAAAGACTGACTCAGCGCTTAAAGTTTTCAAAGTTGGTCTCGACCGATTCTGTCTCACATTCTAAAAAATCGTGAGTCAAAATGTAGCAAAATGAGTCAAAACTCCTTTTAAACATGCCTGTGTTTTGGAGCCGTTGAATCTCACAAGATAGCACCTTTTGTAGACTGAGGGCAATGTGATATTAACACGGTCAACCATGGCTTCTCTTCTCATCAGATACCGATCTAGAACTATGCTGTCGTCTGGGTACCAGAACTGAATAACAGAACGGACCCCTGAGAAACTCCGGTATTATTTGGTATACGCTATAAAATCTCCAGTATAATATAGTTTGGAGGTTGGCAACCTTCCAAGATTTGAGCAGTATCTCAGTCTTCATTGTGAGGCGAAACAGACATGTCAACACAGGATACTCGACTCAACTCGAACTATGGTCCTTTGACTTTACTCACATCCAGACACCACAAGATTTTAAAGAAGCTCCTCATTGGTGATGCAGCCTACTGGCATAGAGCATTGTTGAATTTTCAGTAAACAGAGGTGCGAAAGTGTTCGCTTTCTCCTTCGCCATATACGATTTAACCAATAGAGGCAGTATAAACTGAGAGAAGGTGCCTCGACCGCGTTGGCGAGAGAAAATAAGCTCTGCAAGATGGTAGATCAGAGTTTCGCGGTGATATGTTTCATGCGGTCGACATTAATCTTTGGTAATGCCGTCTTATAGGACTTGGCAGCTAGATTAAAGGTTTTTTCTGAGAATCAGAGAGACACTATAGGACAACTTAAGAAATCGAGTGACACGCAGACAGGTGAGTCGAGTGTAGTGGGAGCAGTACTATAAGTATCCAGTCGACATTAGCCGTCGTACTGTATGTATGCACGTCTAATCGTGACATAGTTCACGCCTGACTCATATGGGTTATTTTAAGTAATTAATTTATGATACTTCGTAAATAAATATTTATTAAAAGATAAAATTAAACTATAAGTAAAAAGAAGGTATTAAAATAAATAAATTGAAAAACCGTTAAAGCGTAAATTAATAATAAGAATTGAAGTTCACAATTTAATAATGGAAAACATAAACCCTATATGCAATGTAATCATATAAACCAAACAAGTACGGCATTCATGAATTAACTCGTAGTAAGTCGTCCTTGCTCCGAAATATACCCATAGATTCATTTCAAGTAAATCATAAATAAGATCGCGTTTTATGCACAATTCCCACATTTTGTAACATATCGTTCTTGTCCAGTACTTATGGTGTACAGTAAAGTGTAATAAATAAATATACAAAATACTTATTCATAATTAAATAAACAAAGTTGGTATAATGTTCAGAAACTGTATGTGAGCGACGAGCTGTAGCGAGGTACCAAACAAGGTTGATAATATAACGTTCGAAGTATATATTCGTATACATGCGATGAAGTTCGGCGAGGTACCTGTCGGCGTGGTCGGCGGCGCGCTGCAGCAGCGGCGGCACGGCCGGCGGCACGGGCTCCGCGCTGTCCGGGAGGTACTCGCGAGAGACGCGCGCCGCCTCCTCCCACAGCTCTAAAACAACACAACTAGGGTGAGCGAAGCAAAGCACATAACTCCAAAATTTCCTTCTTTTTAATACCTCTCTGTACTTAATTAAATATAATACGCAGTTTAACTATACCACATAAGTTACACTCAAATCTATCCCAACATACAATTATTTTATAATCATTTAAGAATGTAACGTTTCTAAGACAGAATAAAAACATAAATTGACTAAACATTTTGAGTTGAGTACAATTAACATTAATGTGCAGACCTTTTCAGATAAGATATTTGTCCGGTGCAATCGTACACGCAATACTATTGTAATTCAGTACGCTTTCGGGAAACAATCAGACCGACAACAACATCTTTCATTTAACTATCGTATGAAAACAACACCTGTACATCATCAGAATCATTTTAATGTTCTGTTCTACTAACTGCACTGAAAGCTTTCATATACGTATGTTATGAAAGAATGTGATCAAATTAATAATAAAAGATATATTAATTTCGTATTGGAAAAACAACGTCATAAAAAGTAGTAATGCAAAAAGATTAAACACTGTCGCTTACTTGCACTAATGTGGGAAAAACAGGGCGACTCCGAATCGTACTCACATTCGATACGTTTCAATTTTGTTAATGTATCTAGGAATAATCTTCGTTTTTTTTTTTAGCAATCACAATATTTTTGTAAAGTTTTGCTAAGAAATATATTTGAGAGTATTTAAAATCCTGCAAAACTGCGCATTTTATACTAAAAAACAAAAATTATATCCTGCATCTGCCCTTCGATTTGATATGACGCATTAATTGTATTTAAAAAAGATTTTTGTTTTAGTTACATTTATCATTAGGTCTAAACTTGCCTCCCAAATATAATCTCTTTCTATATAGTAGATTCAAAATGTCAGAGAAATTAAGTGCAACGGAGAGACACTTTTATATCACAGAAGATCCGGTTGTCCATCGAATGTTATAAAACAAACGAAACCCTACAAATTTATTCTTTTACAGATGACATTAGCTATATTGTTGCCTATATTTTAAAACATTTTATAATCCTGGCATTCAGTATTCAGTTAGGTCTCAAAACTCCACAATACACATGATTCAACTTTCTTGAATAAAGAAAACGACTGATTTTTATAACATACAAAGTGATTATTTCAACTAACTACAACAAAAATCTTAAACCCTTTACATTGCTGGTAAGAAATCATAACAGCGTGATTCAGCTTAGAATTTATTAGCGCCATCTCTTGAGAGATATACTTGCTTCAATGTACCCTAAAAAAGAGTTTAAAATCGTATTCTAGTGTCACTCACCTAGGTCCTTATAGTGCTGCACGACCTCTCGAGGTCGGTTAGCTCGTATCATGAGCGCTTCAAACTGCGGCAGGTCCCCGCGCTCGGCGGCCGCGCGCGCCCCTTCCACAAGTACCTCCTCCACCTAAAGTGTACACGTTATGCTGGCAGAACAAGGTGTCATAAGAAGCGACAGAAGCCAGCCTGCTTAGCGATAGGGCTTCGCGTAAGGATTATATTATCAGTATTATTATTATGTCATTATATTATTACTGGTATTATATCTTTCCGTGAAGCCTGCCTGGTTTGCTACCACCCGCTTGAGTCAGTCGCCAAACGACTCGTCGTGTTCCCGCTGGGGGTTTGCGAGCCAGTACTTTCTTTCTTACCTTCTTCTCATTTCCTGGCCGACAACGCATCAGTGATACCTTTGGGCTTGTTGATGTCCATGGGCGACGGTGTCCACTTACCATCAGGTGGCTCGTCTACTCGTTTGTCGGCTATTAATATAAAAAAGCGCCTCACTTATTTTTAATTGCAACGCCGATCATACCGTTTTACAGTGTAACCTTGGAAACGAAAACATTGCATAATGTGTGAAGATTTTTTTACAGTTACATTAAAAATGTATAATGTCGGTGATGATGTACATATGTTTAAAATCATATGGCAGAGTAAATGTTTATCCCATTCAATAATTATCGCCAAAGTTATACACAAAACATTTACATTATATCAACAAATTTTAATATACAAAAAGTAAAATGTACAATCGCGTATGATTATTTATTGATTATTATTATTAACTGACGGCCACGAACTGAAATCTACCTCCAGTTATTCACGAGCTGTACCGCGTAGCTGCACCGCACATCACAAATGCGGACGAATTCACCAACGGTGAAATTACGTTAGAAAAAAACAAAAAAATTTGTTCGGTGTACAAATATAGTGTGCATTAACCATATGCGCGGCGTGTTGCTCGGCGAGCGCGAGCGCGCGCTGATGGTGACCCCGCGCGATCCACATGCGCACAGCGTCCGCGGGAGCGACGGCGCGCAGGAACGCCGCCTCCGCCTCCTCGGGCCGCTCGTCCGCCAGCGCCGCCGCCTCGTGCCGGGCCACCTCGCGCCGTGACACGCCGCCGCCGAGCTCGCTCAGCTCCGCTGCTATGTCCCACCTGTGCAGTGTGCATATATGTGCTCCGTGATTGTTGTACCATAGGTATGTAAATCTACACATGTATATTATGCTTGCAACTAACAATACTATGCAGTCAGTTGCATTACTTTACCATCCAATTTTATATTTATATTAGCATCTTAAAATACTGTTATGTGTAAGGACGCACGAGTTCGTGAAAAAGACAAAATAGTTACGCAAAAACTTTATTACGCTATTAACAACACACTTCAACACTAATTAACACTCACGACATATATAAATATACATATTGATAATATATATAAATATATAAATATACAAAATACCTAAAAAAACATTGTATTCGCCAATAAATTGGGTTAGGACTGTTCAAAGTATAGTACATGAGTTCTGACAATTTATGTGCATTGTAAAACTGCTCTTGTATCGAAGTGCACCTTTGCGCCTGCAATGCCCAGCGCGCCCCGAGTGCGGCGAGACCGCGCGCGGCCAGCAGGCGCGCAGCGGGTGCGGCGGGCAGCGCGGCGGCACGTTGCAGCGCCACTTGCTGCTGCACGGCAGCGGGCGCGTGCGCTCGGGCCACCCGCTCCGCGCTCTCCCATTGCCCCACGCCGCGGTACATTGCTATCGCACTCTTCCAGTCACCTGTGGCCAATAATAACAGCGGGTATCAAGCGTACGCGGTTCTCTTAACTTGAAATGTAAACAGCACTGTCAATACTTCTTTGTTCTTTTTAGAATCTATTTCGCTATTTGTAGACGTCCGCTATTTCAATTGAAGGCACAGCGGTTGCGCACAATGTTTGCGCTGGTTAAGCAGATGGAAGAACCAGCTGGATGACCTGCTTGAATGTAATAGTTCTCGGCGGCGCGCAAATCGCCAGCTGCATGCAGGGCCTGCGCCACGTGTCGCCGCGTGGCTTCGAGCAACGAGGCGCGGTGCGCCGCTACCAAGCGCAACATGGCTTCGTACTGGGACGCCTCCTGCGAGAATGTCATAATCAGCCTTTATGAAAGAAATATTTTCACTCGATATGAAAAACTATAAACAACCAGTCTAGTCAGAGCCTCGTAACGGTGAAGGATGGTAAAATTGTGAGGTTTGGATTCAGAACAAAATCATAAAATAAAATGACAAGATCAAAATAAAATGTCAGCTTGTGGCATAGGTGATAATCAAAAAGCGTGATCACTTTCGCAATGAAAACGTCACAGTGTGAAATAGAGTAAATAGTGAACTGTATTGCAATAACCGCAAATTTGATTTCTAATGTATAATAATGACGATGAGTATCCAGAATCAACTTGTCAAGAACAAAATAAAGACCACCTTATATTTTGTATTCCTTTTCTGCTTATAGTCTTCAAATGATAATCACAACAAAAAAAACTCGTCTCAATTTCTACCGACTGATATGAGCTATGGTGCTGGCCAGAGCTCATGATAAACTTACTCTTACTTCATGACTAACTTAAGGTCCCTAAGAGGAGTCCGGAACACTTAACACACTTCACACATGGAGAACTCACTCACTTTATACATGGATATAGCTTCGTCGGGGTCCCCGAGGCCAATGTAAATGTGCTCTGCCTTCCGCAGTTGTCCGTCCCGCCGCAGCTGGTCCGCGAGCGGAATGTAAATGTCGCGCGTGTCCTGCTCCGAGAGATGCGCGGCCGCGAGCCGCAGTCCATCCGTGACGCGCCCGGCGGCATTGTATGCGCGCACGCACCGCTCCACCATGCCACACGATATGAAAATTTGCTCTGCTGTATCCCATTCCTATTCAAAATAAAAATTACTATTAGACTGGAATGTGTTATTCGCTTTCCGTAATGGCCGTTTCATGTTTAACCTCGACTATGCTATACTTCATTACAGAATCTAAATAATTTCAACCGCTGACGTAAATTATAGGTAAAAGTTTTTTAATATATCGCGATTTCTTTAATTCGATATGAGCAAAATAAGTTTCTTTATAAAATATTTTAAAATTATTTTTTTACGAAAACAAAAACTTTTAGCGTTATTTGTCGACGTCGTGAGTATATTCCGTCAAAAAACACGTCAAAAAACAAAATAATAATGATTAATCATAAGGCATTGAAATGGTAGATAGCATATAAATAAAAATTAAAATCCCCAATTAAAAAGTTGAAATCGTATGAAAAAGACCTGTATTTACTATTTGTAAATACTAATTTCTCTATTAAATTATACGTAAACTAAATCATAAAGAATTGTCAGATTTACCGATAAAGAATAAATTATATAAAAAACTACATACTTGGGCAGATATAAAATGTTCAGCCAATTGCTCGCACTGCTCTCGAACAGAGTCCTTGTCTTCTATTACCTATGGATAATAACAATAATTACTATCATCTATACTAGTAATAAAACTGTAAGGAGTCCGGGTCTATACAATAATATTCTGAAGTTGCGAGTGGTATGAACACACGCAAACATCACATCGCCAACACCCATTGCATAGCCCGAGAACCAACATTTATCTATGAATTACTTACCAACATGACTACAGTATCACTGCGACAGCGTGTAAAAATAACCAACATAAAAACATTAACGTAACCTAATGTATACCTGCAGTATTTGCAAGGCCTTCCGATAGTGGTGCGCCTTCAGCGCGGCGACCAGTGCGTCGGTGGTGCGACCCGCCTCGATAAGATGCGGCACGGCGGCACCCGGCTGTCTCGTGTTCGCCAGCCACGAGCCCCACTCGCCCTCCAGCCGAGTCACCTCCCCGGGACACGCCTGCAATACGTTCGAGTGACTTGCAACAGTTGTTAGTAAGAAATGAAATATACTGAAACAAAAATCAGTCGCCGCACGTATGAAATATTATCTCTTAAAAAATCGCTTACGGATAAAAGAAATCAAATTTTCTGACTCGAAAATTCATCAAAATCGGTCCAACCAGTTACGAGTTTTTTTTTAATAAAATAAGTTAACGCTTAATTTAATTAATTTAATTCTGCAGAGAAACGGGATAATTTGAGCATTTTTAGAAAACTAAATACATAGATTAGATTAGCGGATCACCTTAACAGGTTTCATTTTTGTATTGTAAAATATAAAAAGTGGGTTATCCACTTCTATCTTGGCCGACAACGCATTTACAATAACCGCTCATAAACATGTGGTCTACATGCTAGTTTGTCGGGTATGAACATTAAAAAAACAGCAATATACACGTCGGAGTCACCAATGTCGAAGTGGGATCGGGAGTACGGAGTGCACCTTCCTCACAGTTTCCTTTTGGTTTCGGTAATAAAACAACTCTTTTCTTTTTGTTTGTATATTCGTTCTTTCATTGTTATTCATTCTAACAATGTGATTGCACTCATAATCGTGAAAAAATAAAATTATATAAAATAAAAACTTCGTTCTTTGTAGCCGCCGAAAGTATGTAGTTATGTTTAAGTGACAAGTAAAACAGTTCAGCAGCGCCACCTGTCCTCTGCAGCACGTAATCTATCATCGGTCTATTTCGTAGATTTAATAACAGATGGTATTGCTGAACTACCTGGTTCTTCATCAACTTTAAATTCGACTCCCATAAATACAATTTGCGTCGCACAGAGAAATGTGTTAAATATTGAAACGTTTATTTCACTCAATTGATGTGATGGATTTTTGATTCGTAAATTTAATGTTTAAAATATTAACTTGATAGTTTAGGAATGAACAAAATATTTGATCATTTTTATTCAATGTTACATTATAATGCAAAGTTACCCAAATGTACTGTATCCTTTCATGCATTAGCGGCCTACTGCAGCATACAGGTCTCTCTTCTTTTATTAACGGATATAATTTTTCCGGAGAGTTATAATTACCTTGTTTAAACAATTCTACAATAAATAAAATGATTATGATTAATCTGCGAATATATTATGATTCTGCGGTTTTTCGACTAGTATATACATCAAAACCAATAAATACGGAAAACATCGAAGGTAGACGTGCCATTTGAAACCTGAATGAACCGCTCCAGTTTATAATTTTATTTAATAATGACACAATATTCTAGCGGTGCGTCGAACATGGCACTGCCAAGCATGCATTGCGTAGCAAGTTGGTGCACTGCACCAACTGCGGAAACGTCAAATTAAAAGCCTTATAGTGTCCATCCTGCCCCATTTGCTTATATCAAACTATTTACCGATTACAACCAGCTACTAACCTCTCTAGCAAGTTGAACTGCCCGCGCGTAGTTGTTACCTTTAGCATAGTACTCGACGGCGGCTTTTGTCTCGCCTCTCTTCTCCGACAATTCCCCAGCCATTTCCCACCATTCCTCCTAGAGGATAAAACCACAGCAATTATGCGACACTTTATCATCAATGAAGCATTTTTCATTGTTATCTTGTTCCAAATTATCGTTTACTTCTTGGTAATTTTGTTTAGATTCATCCATCAATCACCCTTTAATGATCCAATGCTGGACACAGGACGCCTCCACCCAAACGAGTCTGGAGCCCACTGAATACAGTAGCTTTTAAGTCAAACCTGTCCATTTAGTAGCAGAAGTCGCCTTCTTCGCTTTATACCAAGATGTGGATGCCGTTCAAGAACTTTTCTTCACTATCTATTCATAGTCTTTAAAAAGTTATTGCCACTTCAACCGATTAACTCTGCGAGCTATGTCGATCATTTTCATGTCGTAGTATAAAATACACAGGTTACACACACACGTTGAGTCAATTTGTAAACACACACAGTAAAAGGCTTCTCGAACTCATGATGTGCCATCATGTGAATCATCGCAGATAACACACATTGTAAGAACATTTTTAACATCAGGCAATGAGTTATATTGGAAGTCGTAATTTCGTAATTAGATTCGTGATTTTATGGGAACCTAGTCTAGATTATACCTATTGCTAAAGTAAGATCTCAAAACCAAATGGAATAACCTGCAGCAGTTGATCGCGCACCGCCTGCAACAGCTCATCGTCGCGCAGCAGCTGCGGGTGCTGCAGCAGCGCCGCAGCCGCGCGCCGCGCCCGTCCGCCCCGTGTCCACAGCCGCACGGCGCCGCGCACGTCCCCGTGCGCCGCAAGCGCCGCGCCAGCTTCACCTATTCTACCTGTGCGCCACACAAGACAATACAATAATTCTGTTATCTCGCAGATCAGAATCACACCCGACTCTGCAATGATTATAATCAATAAATTAATATTTTTTTTTACTTTACCACGCTGAAAAAAACGATTTATTGAAGGGTCATTTCAGACTGGGCTACATTGTACTCTTTATGGCACCACGTAATCTATGAGCTTTCACTTCTTCAATATCAATAGCAGGTAACCGATTTAAAAGTGAAATTTTTCTTCGTGTTATTCTAACAAACTTTGACTGATGAAATTTAACCCATAAACATATGTAAACATACCACAGAGAAATCTCACCGGTAGAAGTTAAGTAATCCATATGCTGTTGTTTCAAATCCGGCACTGACAAGCGATCCACTTTTTCGGCCAATGCTATGGCATCGATCCATTTGTTAAACATTTTGTACATATTTATTGCCAAATCCGGTTTACCAGCCTTTTTAACGTAGTATTCTTCTGCTCTTGCCAAGTCGCCAGCAAATATTGCGAGGCGGGCCTGAACTAACGCACTGTTCAGTCCTAAAAGTATGATCGAATACACAAATTAATTAAATTTATTGTCTAAAATCAGAATTAAAAAGAACTTGAAAATTGCAATAAAATTAATAATTTTTATACATAGAGTTTCTTATAATTTTATGAACCAGTAACGGCCCATCCTAGTAACCTTTTTAAATAACATATGTCCATCCGGAATAATGTAACTTTGAAACGGTGAAGGAATTTTTCAAATATATGCCATGGTTTCGGAGATTAACTTCTGCATATACACAAACTGCGCACTCTCTCTTTATTATATTAATATAGACTAAGGCAAAGAAACCGATGTATTTTAGCTACATAATAAAACAGGTCTCTTAATAATTAAGACATACCGGCGGCGATGTCACCCTCACCCTCGGCAGCCGCCAACTCAACAGTCTCGTCAAGATAAAACGTACGGGCCTCGTCGGAAACCTCACGGTAACATTTTGCAGCCAGCTGCAAAATACAATATACTCAGAGCTGACCGAAGTAAAGAGGCTTAATAGCTACACGCTGAAGGCGTTAAGCCGTTGTTATTATTAAATAGAAGACGCTTTCGGACACCGCGAGAACTTCTCGACTCTCGTATCAGTCACTAATATCGTTTGTTAAAAACTGACCGCCAGTTAACCAATGGAAAATTTAAAAATAAGAGGAAAGAAATGGTAAATGAACACATTTCAAAAGTCAAACGACGCCATCGCTTCAATAAATCTAACGTGAATAGTCCCGGATAAAGGAGATACAGAACAGTCACAATTACAGAAAGCTCTTTCTATAATTAATAATTTAGCTTATAATAACCTTTATTTATTATAATGCTTTTGACGTGAACTTTTAATTTACAGTAAGGCATTTCCGTATTTGAAGGAGCCACACTTTTCACTCGTCCCTATTGTTAACCCGCGCCTTCGGCTTGGGTCAACAAACCGGAACTCCTGAAGAAATTACATATTTTCCGCACTTGTAATGAAATGTACTATTAATGACAATCTATGTAACATTGTCAAAAATGTATAGCACAAAACTTAGTATATCGATTTCTTTAAGAAGATCTCTTAGCGAGTCACCATTGTAAATGGCGTGTACTGCTCTTTTAAGAAGATTAACAATATAGATACAGCGTATATGATATGTATTGCTTTCAGCCCGTCCCGTAGTCGTTCACCTGGAGTCGATTAGTCCCGAACGCGTGCTCGGCCAGGCGCCGCCAGAGCGCCGTCACGTCCGCGCCGCCAGCGCGCTCTAAGTACGACGCGCACACTGATAACTCACCGCTGCGGAGAGCTGTGTCTGCATACAATTGTACGTTCAATAAGTTCAATTACATCTATAGTTTTATTAAAACACTTTCGTTGATACAAAGCTCCGAGATTTTAAATAATCGAATAATATATTGATAATATTAATATCAAAACTGTATACTAAAATTGTTTTCTTTTGAAAAAATCGGAACAGGGTTTACTAGTAACTCGCCGTTACTTCACTTCACTTCAATGTATATACGCATAACGCTTACCTACAAAGAGCACCGAACGGCACCATGAAATTTTATTCGTATTCGTCCAACGTTTAATGAATATCATGTTTAGGTACTACGTTATATTGTTTTACTTACTGAAAGCCAGCCGGTGTTCGTCCAGTTGCACGTAGGACAGCTGCCCACCCTCAAGCAGCACCCTGTTGTCGCGCACGTCCACTGCCACACCACCGCCGCACTCGGCCATCTCTACGCTGTCGATTTCCCACGCACTGTACCTGTCCGTCAGAGTATAATTATTAAAAAAAACCACGACTGAAATAAAAAAAATGTATCACTTCCTTTTTCGTCTAGCGACCCGCCCCAACCTCGCACTGGTGTAATTCAATAATGAAAAAATTAAGAAGTGCGCTTAGCAACTTAAATTTTGTTTATTGAAATTTTCGTACAAAAATTACCACATATGGTGGATTTTCCGAATAAAATATTTCATACAAACCCGTTGCTGACAAGTACAAACACAACAAAACAAAAATCAGCCAAATCAGTTCCCAAGTGATGATCTTTCGTACATGCAACGATATATTTTTATTTATGCAGATATTTTAATTTAATGACAACAAATGTCATTACATTAAATTAATCATTATCATTAGTAAAACGTTCATAGAACGATGGCTTATGTCGATCCTCAACGATCGACCGCAATAAACTGTCGGAGGGCAACCTCGAGCCATCAGTTGCGCTCGTAGTCGTCAGATAACAAAAGTTAGCCTATGTTGGAGTCCGTGGAGTGGCATTACAAATTCCGAGCCTCAGGTTGGTGATAAACCTGACCATCGTCATTGGTACAGGTTATGGTATGCGTATGGAAAACCCGTGTTCAACGATGGACCGCTTTAGTTTGAAACCAATAAAACATCGCCTTATAATAAGTACTACCGCTTCATATCCACACACATCACTCACCAAATCAATAAATGAGTCGGCGTCTGAGCGACGACAGCGTCGCTGTATTCGATCCATTGCACGAAACTCACGCCACTCGCCATGATTTCCTGCGTGGCGAGATATAAGTGTATTTATTAATATTGCGTATTAATTGCATTTATTTTTTAATTTGTTACGTACTAGCGGTCTGCACCGACTTTCTTTAGGTTGCACAATTAATTATACTATACGTGACAAACAGCTTATGTCCATCCGGAAAATGTAACTCTCATACAAAATCGTGAAAGGATTTTTCAAATAGGTCCCGTGGATTCAAATATTACCCTCAGCATACATATAAATTCACAAAGTTCATACCCTCTCTTTATATATCATTATTTAATATACTAATAGTTAGTATAGTATAGACGATCGAACCCGCCCAGTTTCGTAATAGTAGTTGATAAAAGCCAAATGCTCATTTGTTCCAATTTACTCGACAATTATTATCATTGTGTCGACCAAATTACTCAAAAGCTCCATTGATTATACACAATCTTTCTAGTAGACCGCTTTAATATATTAGTAAA
The DNA here is from genome assembly GCA_003671415.1 of Megathymus violae. Lineage (NCBI taxonomy): Eukaryota > Metazoa > Arthropoda > Insecta > Lepidoptera > Hesperiidae > Megathymus > Megathymus violae. The sequence goes on from PDGT01000057.1 coordinate 612,516, forward strand.
TATTAGTAGAGATTGTCACGTTTACACAAATAGCAATTTTATGTTATGCTAAATTTATAGAAATACTTAAAATAGCACCAACCAACAAAACGCACCTGTAAAGGGATTGTCATGACGAGGATTACAGTTGATGATTGTATAAAATACTATTCAGAAGTGCTATAAATAACTGTAATTGATAAATTTTTGATATTCTACTAAAATATCATTGCTAAATGATTAAATATATGACTTGCGCGTCGCCGGTAATTATTTTTGATGGATTACGTTTAGATTTGACCGCATCTCTCCGATGAGATGTAGATCGCCAGCAACAAGCGTGTCGCGTGCTGCTAAGTCAGGTGTTCAGTGAAACGCCAATACAATAAAAACAGCGCCAACCGTAATATCACACTTTGGCTATGAAACTATATGAAAAAAAAACATCATTTATAAACGACGATGAATGACAGTGCACCAACAGTTAATCTGTCCCACCTTGTCCCCGGAATGGAGCCGCAGCAACACGAGCCGGCGGCGCGCGTCCCGCAGCAGCAGCAGCTGTGCGCTCTCGTTCAGCTCCAGCCAGTCCACGCGTGCCTCGTGCCACCACTGGCCCAGCGCCACACCTAAAGTACCACCACTACTATTGACGAACTTTCTTGGTATCGCGGACGAAAGCTAGAGCACCAGTGATCCCGAACAGAGATGATGAGAACGTACACGCGAGTTTTTCGTTACGAGAAGACCAACATCATCCTTTAGAATATCCTCCTGTTAAAATAAAACATTACCTGTTAAAATAAGTAACTATCGGCACTCGGAGAATGTACGATTCACGACTCGTCTCTGTTAAGACTCAACTACAACCTCACTATTATCTGGTTACTTTCTGCCTTCGGTAAATATTGTACCTACTGTTTCACTGGATGGATATTAGATCAATTTATAGTTAATTTATAATTTAATATATACATTAAATATATTAAATTCTTAATCAGGCATAGACTAGTTTGTCTTTTTCCTTAACAGTGACCTTAAATGAAGTGTGCTTCCATACTACAAACGAAGTTATTGTAAGAGTACCCGTATCCAGATCGACAACCGCCACGGTCTGGCGGTCCATTAAGTACGCCAGACGACGCCTGCCTGCGCCCGCGCCCGTACCCTCGCTCGCACCCGTGCCCGCAAGCACACCCGTACCCTCATCAAGCCGCACGCTAACGACGTGCGGGTTCGCGTGCTCCGTGCGAACCTATAACATAACGCATATAAACAATTAATACCAGCTACCAACTATTACACCGAAAGTAAAGATTAGAGGTACGACATGAATAAATGTTAACATTGTGTATGTGTGTGTGTGTAGTTAAGAATGAATATATTATACTACTTATATAATTCATTATAGTTATGCGAAACGGAACCCGCAACGACACGAATTAAAAGTGTAATGTCATTATGAATACATTATATGCCATTTTGTATTGTATTGTATTTACGGTGTGCAAGACGCGGTCGAGCCCGTACTCGACGACGCTGAGTTCGCCGGCGCGCTGCAGCAGACACGCGCCGCCCGCCGCCGGGTACACGCGTTCGCTACCGATACCGCCGTCGCTCCACGGAATCTTGGACAATCATCAAATATTATAACAAATCTGACCAAGTGCGCATTGTACCCAGCACAGTGAAGAGTTCAGTAGTGCGTGTATTCATTATAACTACAATATCTCCTATCGTAAACATATTTAAATTGTACAATACCCCATCCCATCTATTCGAAAAGAGGCGAAGGGTTTGTCGATAAGTGCGAGCAAAATGGGTCATTCTGGCGCCCTTAATAACAGTAACGAAACGACTTTTGAATTAGGAACGCTGTTTAATTAAAAAGTTTGAACGCAATTGGCTTCGATAAAGTCGGCCGATAATAAAAAGAGCGCGCCTGCCGACGCGGCATTGGTTAACCAAATTTTAAAAAAATACGCGGCAACTTCTTATTCGATTTTTTTTACTTTTTATAAAAATATTACAGACAATTTCAATTGATTCACATAAACTGAATAAAAGATGAGTTCTATGAGTGAAAGTGAAATATTAACACCAAAAAGTGTAAAATTAAACGCAGAAACTGTTATAAACAATTTACTACCAAACAAGTCGAAAGAAAAATATCTAAAAGCCTACGAAAATTTCATTACATGGAAAAATGAAAAAGAAGCAAATTCCCTTTCAGAAATTGTATTTTTAGAATATTTTCAACATTTAGCGAAGACAAAACAACCTTCTACTTTATGGAGCATATATTCCATGTTAAAAACCACGGTTAGTACTAAAAACAACATTCATCTTGAGACATATTCCAAATTAATTGCATATCTAAAGAGACTTTCTAAAGGGCACAAATCAAAGAAATCAAAAGTGCTTACCAGCCAAAATATAGAGACTTTCTTGAATGAGGCGCCTGATAACGATTTTCTCGCTATAAAAGTAAGTATTTATTTGTTCAATTACATAAAAGTCTGTGCACACTTACACAACCGAAGTTAAGTGCCTCTTTGAAATGTGAATTACCTATGCTGAGTACTAATATCCACATAACTAATTCATAATCTTTATTGTTATAGGTGGCCTTAATTTTTGGAATCCACGGAGCATGTCGTGGGCGGGAGCTTTTAAATATGACTGTTGAAAACGTGGAAAAACACTCAGATCAGCTTCTATTGGTTAATTTGACGAACACCACAACAAAAATTGACCGCTCATTCACCATTCGTGGACAATATAAAAATATCGTCGACAAATACCAAAAATTGCGCCCTTCTGACATTAAAACGAATCGATTTTTCATCCGTTATCAAAACGGAAAATGTTTCAAGCAACATATTGGGAAAAATAACATTTCCAAAATGCCAGAAGTAATAGCAAATTATTTGAAACTGCCAGATTCTCATCTTTATACAGGACACTGTTTTCGCCGGACTTCTGCGACTCTTTTAGCAGATTCAGGTGCAGATTTAACCAACCTAAAGCGTCGTGGCGGACGGAACTCCAGTAATGTCGCTGAGAAATATATCGATGACTCAATCGAGAATAAGGCAAAAATTAGCAAGGGCGTAGTTGAAAGTATTAAATTACAGCCTTCCTCAGTTGATCCACCGATTCAAACTTTGTCGCCGCACCCATCCACTTCAAAAAAACGTGAAATGTCACCATTGAAGCAATATGATTATCAAGCAGAGTCTGAAGTTATTACGAATGCCCAAGTAATAAATAAGTCAATGACATTTTCTCTTCCCAACAAAACGATTACAATAAACTTCCAAAATTGCGAAAATGTATCTAATATAAACATAAACTTGTAATTTGGTTATGTAAATATAAATATTCGTCACAACCTTAAGCATCTCTTATTTATTTTTCTTTTAAAAGGGATGAAAGGCAGAGTGTGCCGCATGTTACCAAAATCATTTAACGTACTCGACGTACTTTGAGTCCCTCGCTACGCTCTGGATTCAAACAAACACTCACACCTTCGATACATTATTTTGGTCCCTTGTGAAAGAATCTATTAATATTTCAAACAAAATTCGTTCAAAGTATTTTGTAAGCTTTATCTCTTCATAACTTTTCAACCCATTCTTAAAAAGTAAAAAGGGGAGAAATTTTTCAACAATAGAAGATTATAAGTTTTGCCAGATTATTAAAATGTTAATTTGAAAACACTACATAAATTTTTAAACTCTTGTAGATAATATGCTACATGCCTCTATACACTCAATTTATTTTTAGTCTTACTTATGTATACGAAGCGTCCACTTAATTATTTTCTTTTCATAATTTTATTGCTTCAGTGTGTTGCAGGTCATGAAATACACTTTATATTCTGATCTCTATCTAGTAGTATCTCCGAGAAACTATAACAGTTTCTTTTTTGATATTTTGGGACGGACCTGTGCACTGCAGACTTATGTTTCTGCATCAAGCTGCTCCACTACCAGTTGCTAAATATAATTATCTAATAGACGAATCCCAATGTCAAAAGTTAAGAAAAATATTTTATTAACCTCAAACGTATGCTTAAGATGTCCTTTGAATAGCCAATGAAGAATAAAAAATATATTACTTCATAAAAAATTTGGCACCTTAACAAAAGCATTGAAGATATAAAGTAAAAATAATGCAAGTATCTGATAAAAAAAATCATTAAGCCTCGTGCGATAAGCCAACGTACCTCACTTGACAATCGCCGCGCGATGTCGCATAGAATTAACGTGTTACTGGTACGACAAACGGCGTACCAACCATTACCTGGGAATTAAAGTTTCGCTTAAAATAACACAGAACACTAAAACCCAATGTTACAATAGTTATCTAGCTTAAAAATTTAATTCAATGATAATTCCTTAAGTCCTCTCCAAATTTAATTTGTAAAGCTTCTCACTTAACAAAACAATCTGTATAGGTACAGTCAAATTTACAAGCGACAAAAATTTCTTCCTGATGACAATAAAACCCATACCAATAAAGCGCACGCTGTATATATCCGGCGCGTGTTTGGTGGCCACCGTCAGTGACGGCGCGTCTCGCGCCACCCGAGTTAGCAAGAGTTGCCGTGCGCTCACGTGCTGGACCTCCACCGTGTCGCGCCACACCCAGCGTCTACGCAGTGACAAAAATTTTGTTTACTACTCACCAATAACTAAGAAATGCTAAAACATATATATTAAAACGAAAGCGAGGAGCGGAATCCAAACACAAAATCTTGATGACAGACAATATGTATCCATCATATAAAGTATTACAATAAAACCTCGCATCTATCGATATCTATCATATAAGGGTTTTTTTTAATCTACAGCGCTACGTTGTGGTAAACACGCAACGTTTTATTTTATGGAATGGGTTCTTGTTTTTCGTGTATATTGTAAGGAAACAATGCTACTTAACTAAAAATCAGTCAACTCATTATCAGTCTCAGTCAATCTCAGTAATCACCTAAGAACAGCTTCGAGTACGATAACAGCGCCGCTCTGCGAGGCGACGGCGAGCTGCGTGCCGTCGCCGCTCCAGGCCAGCGCCCGTGCCGCGTACAAGTTCGATATCGGCAACATGGACAGCTCCACCCCGGCTGAGTCCTTCACTTCGCCTACGAGACACCCATCGAACACACCGAACGCAACTGTCTATTGGCAGAACACGAAAAAACTATGTTACTAGACTTACTAGAAAGAGCTGTGCCAAAATCTATGCATAAGCCGATATTGTCATGTAATGAGATTATATTTTGCTTAAAGAGAAGTGTATGGCCAAATATAATTGAAACTCTACTGGGCTACAACTCCGAGTGCAAATTTTCATCGTGATATCTCCTCTTTCAATTTTTTTATTATTTAAATTTTTGACGACCTGTCCAGAAGGGCTAGCGGCTACTGCAGTGAAGTCCCTCCATTCGGGTGGCAGCGCAGGTTCCAAGCTTCGCAATAGAGCCCCCCGTTGTGCTTCGTACACGGCCACGCGTCCATCGCAAGATCCCACTAGAAGCTGCCAAATGTCAATAGTTAAAACATTATAAACTTACTGCCATGGCCTGTTCCATTAGTCAACCACAAATAACCACCACAGATGACACGGTCTATCGATATTCAGGATTACTAATCAACATAAGGTAAGTAATTCTTCAGCCACCAATAGGCTTACAATATGGCTAATATAATCAGTGTTAAATGGCATAAACATGATCACGAGAGAAATGGAAACGCTTCTTCTTTCAAAAATTTTGCCACCAATTTCCAATTGTGCTGATGTTTCTAAACTTGATTGCATAATGCAATACCTATGTAGAAAGGTTAAAAATAATTGATTTAGCCGAGAAAAAGAGTGATAAAAATTCAAAGTTAACTAACATAAGGTGGCAGTAACACCAACGCAGTAGGAGGTAAGGCGTATCTCAGAAGCAATCTTCCATTGAGATAGAGAGTACCGTCGACGTGGCCCGACGCTAACGTACCGTCCCTTGCCCTCGCCAGCGCTACACAGCAAGCGCTAGCCGACCACAGGTTCGAGCTCTTGTTGCTCTTGCAGTCTAAACTTCTATAAGCATATTATAACATATTATTGTATATTATAACAGTTAATAATAAATTCATATCACTCCAATTTAATTTTATCGTCAATACAATTATTGTTGTACCCATGGTTGTACCACAGGGTAACAATTTCATCTGATTTATCGCTAATCGTATTGGTCCTGTTATTGACAACATAGAACATTACCAGTTTCATATTACACATGTGGTCTTATCGATTTAACTATTATATACATTATATATATATATATATATTGGCATTATTCCACTGTACTGAAAATTGTCACAAAATAATTAAATTTGGCAGAATGAATCATCAACACCAGCACGTTATGTTAAGTTGACAATAATTATTTAGTTAAGCAATTGAAATTATAAATAATAGCATTTTTATTCATTACCTAATCTTACCATCACTGGTGCCTGTAACGAATCCATTTTCCACGGACAGCACACGCATCGGTGTTCCAGTGAGTGGAAATTTATTGCAGATCACTTTCTTGCCGCTCCAGTCGCTACCGACTCGGTACACGAATACCATGTTATCGCTTTGAGCGATACCCAGTAACTCCGAATTCTCGCTGAATGACAAACCTGCAGATAATGAGAAAAACGTGAAAAATATAAGATATATATAGATAAAAAAAATTGACAATCAATTCAGAACCTTATCATTTAATTTTAATTCTCTTAATTAATTAATAATCTCAAATAAAATTAGTTCCCGAATTGCAGTAACTAAATAACGGTAGTAAAAAAATTAAATACATTCATGATACATTAATTCGTACCAAATCTGTCTGTCTGTCTGTGTCATCGATCATTGTTTTGGAGCCCATGTCGTGTTTCAGTGGAGCGTGAATCATGAAAGCACTTAACCTTAAACTAATCCATCTTAATCATCGACAGACGAACAGCATCTTTCAAACCCAATTTTCTCCAAATCTACTGGACGCAAAAAGTTAAAATTCCGTACACGAGATTGGCGACCCAATATCAGACATTTACAAAATACCCTCTATATTAAAATTAATTAATTCAATCAACTTAGTGAGGTACACAAGAAAATTAAAATAGTTGTAAACTACATCATGTAACTGAATAAATTTAAGAGATCATCAATTATACAATATGTTTTTATATATTTTGAAATACATATTTGAGATATCCTGAGCTAGCGTAGAACACGAAGGCAGCTGTAACACGATTTTTAATGAACTGACAAACAATAAAATATGCAACTACCTACATACATTATAATATTCCTGTTAAAAGATATATAAGATATACATACACTCTCCCATCTCCAACAATCCAGAGCCAATATTTAAAAAATATATATACCGTAGGTCCTAACCCGCAGTTTGCAGGAAATCCTATTAAATTTCGTAGGAAACGGAAAATATTCCTGGATACATTTTTAGCACGAAACCCACACGAATCTGGTTTATACTAGTTTATTTTCCATAGTATATTGAGAGAATGACCCGCAATGACGTAGGACTTCTTCCCTGCAGCGGGGTCCGCGGGCTTTGTACTAAATTTGTCGCGGCGAACTCCCTCTCGATCAAATAGCAGTACCAGACGATCGTTAGTCGCCACCGCAAGCTTTACGTTGTTGGGCGACCAGCTTAAGTCTGCTATTGGACTGTCTTTCTCCTGTTAGCGATAAGAATGTAGCCATTATAAATAAATACATCTCAGTATAGAGTCAGAAAAGGTATGTAAAGAGGATATAGAGGTAGGAAAACATTTTATGATGGACGGGGGGGGCAGAGGCTTCATATATCGTTAAAAACTTATTGTAAATAAAAGATATCAAGACGTTTATGGCAGTTTATGCTTGCCGACTTTACTTATGGTGTTATGACAGTAACAATGATGTAGTTGTAGTCGCGGTGGCAGTAATTATTCGATGATAATCACGATGGTGGCCATATTATAGAGGTGGTGTGCTGCCACCATGATCATAGTAACCTGGTAATGGTGACGGTGGTGTTGATAATAATTTCTGAATTTTGAAAAAGTAAGGAATCGATCTGGTCTGATTGAGTAAACTCTTAAAATTTTGTATAAAAACATCAACTTTATTTATCCAACTTGGTAAATTTATTTCGAGAACGGTCTGCAAAGCACTATTAGTCATAGCTTAAAATAAATATAATGATATAACATCAAATTTACATATTTCATAAGTATTTTAATAGTAACTGTTGGAATTATACATAATATTGATTACCTGTGCATCTAAAAGTGTTTTTGAATACTTTAAGCGCATTTTTAAATGTTTATTGTCCACCAATTCTAAAATAAATACACGATTGTGATGTTAAGTTTGGTTGCTAAGCAACTAAATTAAAATTAAAGCAATACAACATACAGCGTGATCGTGTTTCAGTATATACTAATGTACTCTGTGAGCGTGATTGTTATTCCAATTTACCGCAATGCAATAACCCATAGCCAATGGTCATAATTGATCATAATGTATGATGTTTATAGTATTCTATACGGCAATTTTACCCTTCCTATCTTACATCCGATTTTTGGAAACATCCTATCATATTTTTGTAATATTCATAGTAACTGTTAAGATGTCGTGAATATTGTTTTAGTTACGCTGTAAATAAAAGTAAAACTGAAGGTAATAGATTATTTCCATGTAATTAAAATATAATATTAAAATATGTTTACTTTTTATAGAATTTCAATTTTTTGATATACTTATCGTTTTTTAAGAATCAGTACGATTATACAGAAATTATTTTATGCTAGAACATTTATACTTTACGTAACAATGCGTCGCATAACCAGTTCACGATGTCATCCGTTTTAAATAACCGAATAAGCTTGGCAAATTTCCTTTTGTTACAACGTGATTGTTTCCTAATTTTGGCCCGGTCATTTGAAAGATGGATCAAATATATTATACAACATTTAAAGCAATTTATAGCATATTATATAATATGACCCATAAAGTAAAAAAAGTAGAATAAATTCCAATTTTTTTTACTCGAATCGTAACATTGTAAAATAATAAAACATATAATATATAAACTATCATGTAACAATGTTGATAAATATATTTTAAGTAATCAAACGAATACAAACTACTAGAAATACACGTTGAAATAAAGACCAATCAAAGCCTTTTTAATCTTAAATCAAAATATGTCAATTGTACAGCGCTATCTAATATGAATTTCCAGAAACTTTAAAGAGTACAAAAGGCACGCGCAAGTGCATGATAGAAGACATGTTGTTGCAGACTATGGGCAACGCGGACTGTGGCATTTAATCTAATTTGTCACTATACAACCATCGTTCTTTTACATAAAATAAGTTAATGCTTGACATCAATCCCACTTAATGGAAAGTGGTGAATGTCTAAGATGTTGAATTATAATACCGGTTTAGAAATTGATAAACAAAATGCCAAAAAAATTTGAATATATATTTACCATTTCTAATTTTGGAGTAGATTTTTTTTAAACAGGTAAAAAAAATATTTATTTAACCTAACAAAGTTTAAACTCTGTTATTAAAGTTTCTTATTTTTTTTTTTACATAAAATAAATTAATGTTTGACAACAATTCCACCTGATGGTCAATCATGATGAAGTCCAAGATGTTGAATGCTTTAACTTATAATAGCCTATTCACTTTTCTCTTGAAGACTCTCACATTGTAAACAGCCGAGAACACCGACGCGGGCAAATTATTCCAGTCCTTTGCAGTGAACATAATGAATGAAGACGCAAACCGCGTCGTCTGTGCAGGTGGTGGGTTCACTACGAAAGGGTGGATACCTGCCGTATGTCGAGTTGTTCGATGGAGGAACGGTGATGGAGGAATTAATTCTCCTGCGCATACTCTCCAAAATGTACCCTATAGAAAACTGAGAGGCTGGCAACCCTACGCCTGTGATGGCTTTGCACATTGGTTTCAACCAGATCTAGGTAACCAATGAGCCTCTTTGCACGCTTCTCCATCGAATCCAACGCAGATAGATGACATTTGGCAGCACGAGCCCAAATGTAACAGTAGTACTCCACACATGGTTAAACCTGAGCTTTATACAGAGTTAAAAGCTGATTCGATGTGAAGTACTGCCTCACCTTCGCAAGGACCCCCAGTTTCCTTGAAGCCGCTTTAGCATTAGACTCGATAATGAAATATAGACTGGATGCAAAATAGGTAGGATATATTAATAAGCTGGATAATATGACTACACGTTCTGACGTTTTTTACCAGTATCTACAGTATCAATTAAGCATTTTCAGCGAGTATAATGTTCGAAAATTTGAATAGGGATTTCGAAGAGATTTTATATATATACCCTCTTAATGATAAGGAAAAAAAAAACATTAAGGAAAATATTTTATTAAGAAAAATATTAAAGGATTTTCTATATTGGGATATTCTAACTGTAATTGAACTGATAAATTCATTGATTCATAATGGAATAAAATTACATTTTCTCCTAAAGCATTTAGAGAAGGATAAAAATCGATCGGTATATTACAATAATTATTACACATTACATGTTATAATACCCTTCAATAAAGTATTAGTTTGATAAGATCGTCAATCATTTTTCAGAAAAACCACCACTTTATTTATTTGAATGCTTTAATTGTAAGTCAGTTTATCATTAAGAACATAGTTGGTTAGTTAGTACTTGACAAAATATTACGCATATTAAATGTTTTAATACAAACAAAAATATTAAATTATTCTGTAAATATGAAATAATTTTTTTTCATTGGAAGAATCATAATTACTGTTTTATAAAAATATCAATCTAATTTTTAAACTAAACTATGACAATTGCAGACTCAGCTGTCGCGACTAAGTGCATTCCCACGCAATACGGCACACTACGTTAATGCATACGATTAATACGTATTAAATGAAACACAACTACAATACACTATGATATTCACTAATCCGTATCGTATTATATTCTGTGGTTGACAATGCCGCCATACCGACTGACAGCTTCAATTGTAAATGTTGACATCTCGTTATCTGACGTGTGTCATTTCCTTTTACTCGAGTGCTTCATGTTAGTGAAGACGTTGTAAGGTTAGGAAATTAAAATCTGTTTAAATCGTTGTACACTTATAAGTTTTAACTATCTTAAGTTATAAAAACGCCAAGCGTGGTATTATGTGTTTATCGTGTGATGTTTATTTTCTAAAAATACTATAACATTTAGTGTTTATTATCAACCAAGTGTCGGCATTTAAGTTTTAGGCATTCATATATACTTGTTTTCTTTGGTTGCAGCACGTCATGCCTTTCGCGCGGTTTGTTCAGCCTGGGCGCGTCGCCCTGGTGGCGGAGGGTCCCCTTAAGGGTAAATTAGTGAGCATTGTCGATATCATTGACCAAACTCGCGCCCTTGTAGATGGTCCTGTTACAGGCGTGTCAAGACAACAAATCCGCTTGAATCAACTGCACCTCACAAAATTCCGTATGAAGTATCCTTACACAGCTCCTACCCGTATCGTAAGGAAATCATGGACAGAAGATAAAATTGTCGAAAAATGGACTGAAAGCCAATGGGCTAAAAAGCTCGCCAACAAGGAGAAGCGTGCCCAAATGACAGACTACGACAGATTCAAATTAAGCTCTGCACGTGTGAAACGGAACCGCGCGAGAACAGCAGTGTTCAAGAGTCTGAAAGTAAAGGCAGCACGTGGTGGAAAATTTGGTAAAAAGAAAATCCCCAAAACTCCCGAGAAGAAGGTGCGCACGAAGAAAGCCACCTCTGCCAAGCCAGCTAAGAAGTAATTCCTAATTTGTGTCTGGAAGCAACATAAGTGTTAATTTTAAGTGACAAAACAAATAAAGAATTACTTTTAGCTACAGCAATTGTGTTGTTCATCCAATAATAGCTTTTTCCTTTATAATTACATGAGGTGAGTTTTGTACATTTTGTAAAATCTGGTGTTTTTTTCTTTACTTATTTTCTTTTATGTTACAGGACTTACCTAGGCAACTATCTACATTAATAAAGGTATGATCTGTTTAATTAAATACCTGTTTCTAAAACAATGTAGTAATTATCAACTTTAAAATATGATGATTTAATTTCATAAGTCTCGTTCGTATGAGTTCAGTGATTTCAAATATACCACATAACTGATTATTGTTATAGTTCAAAATTGTTATTGTAAAATGTTATATCTAGTAACAGTCGCCAATTTTGTTTTCCAGTATGCCAGTTGGAAGTTAAATATGATTAAAAAACATGTATGGTATGTACTCTTATGAAAATATTATTTTCTAATTCAGACTTAATCTAGCTAATGATGATTGTAAAGAAGTCTCGTTCGTATGAATTACTATGATTTAAATTTACCTTAATTTACTGATAATAATTCCTGATTAAATAGCAATGTATTTAATAACATTAATAAATAAATGTTTTTTGTCTACAGATTCCAAGGACCTAAAGTTCAATGATTTATAATAAGGTATGCTTGAAATTATATTTTTATTCAATTGAATATGGGATTGATGAAATAGTCCACTTATTGTTAAATCATTACTGTAGCCCAGGTTTGTCTTCATTGACAAAAATATGTGCTTTAGACTGGAGCAAAAAATATATATATACAGTAAAAAGTAATGACTGATAATAACAAGTAATGACCTTTTAGAATCAGAATAAAGAGGATATTATATAGGAATCTTTATACCAATATTTAAACAGTCAATTATGTTAATGCATAGATGTATCAATGATATTTATCTCCATTTAATGTTAAACATAATATACCCTTACCCTACCAAAGCCGATGTGTGCATAGATGTCATCTGGCATACTTGACTCTGGATAGGAACATTAGCACACTCTGTGTAAAACATGTAGTTTAATAGCTATATGTTCAAGGGATCAGTGTAACAAAAGTTACAATTTGAATTAATTATTATGCAACTTTAATTTCTTAATGTTTAAAAAAGTTTTATTATTACAGGGGAGATTCAAGATACTCATGAGAATGGAAAAAAATATTTTTTATGGTAAGTTTTTATATAAGTCATTTTAACACATTTAAAGGAACAAAGTATACCTACATTTTTCACACACTTCAAAGATAAGTCTCTGAAATAACTTCCATCACTTTTTTTGACTTTTATTTTTCACCTTAAAGAATTCTCAAATACATTTAGGTATTACAAATAATTGTTGCATTTACCACATAACAATCAAGCATTTCTCATGTATCACTATTCTTCTAAGCTACATAAAAGTCGGGCACTCATTTTAAAATTATTGCATTTAGATAAAAACTGTTTTATACTATGTAAGGACCAATAGTAATTGGCACTGTACTCACATAAATGACAAGAGGATTTTAAATGATGTGTATAAGTATCGCCCCTAGCTGAATTTTGATGATTGATCACTGCTGATTAAAGATATAAAAATTTATTAATAAATCAACTCAAATAGAAACTAAAGTGGTATTTTTTTCTCTACAGTGCAGTGCTGATTGAAGCATTGGCATCCATTCTGCATCATAAATACTTTTGGTATGTATATGATATGTTTACAATATATTGTAATAAATTCTTAATATAAGTAAGACAATAACACAGCCATCACAAATTGCAACACATCTCCTCTGCTTTAGAACCTAACTTGGCGTTCTTTCACCTAGTAAGGTCTAACTGAACCTACAGTTTTATCTTAGTAACAACAAAATATTAAAGATATATTGCAACAATTTAAATATTCTAAATTCTTCAAATGAAGAATGAAGGTGATACTGACATGGGAAATTCATTCCAATATTTTACCAGTCTATCAATTACAATTGTGTAGATATTCATGATATTCATTAATATAATGGTAAAAAATATATAATGTCACCCTACCAAAGCCAATGTGTGCACAGATGGCACCTGGCATACTTGACTCTGGATAGGAACATTAGCACGCTCTGTGTAAAACATATAGTTTAATAGCTATATGTTCAAGGGATCAGTGTAACAAGGTACCATCAGCTTAATCCAGGCAGTATTTGTGGTTGGTAATAGGTTACAACCTGTAAGGGCTAGCTAACAACCCTCCTATAATGGAATGAACCATTGAAATATTTATTACGTGTTGTTTTGGAATGCCAGAGAGCATTAGTGAACCATTCTACCGATTCTACCTTAAGCATCAGTGTTCAGGTGATCTGACATCTCATTTGTCAGCTATTGACATAACATACATGGATCCAAATAATTTTTTCCTCTATATATCATTTGTTTCCAGCTGAAATTTGATTATGATGTAATATATTTTACTTCTTTGGCTTCACATTTTTATATTACACAATATATTTTTAAATTTCCATTCTCTTTTCAGATAATGAGTAATTGAAAAAGTGCTTCTGAAATGTAAGTTTTATACAAATTTTTAAAAAGAATCTATTTTAATGTGCATACAATAATTCATAATGTTACAAATGATATATTTTTATATGATGAATATTATATCGCCCCAGTCAGAACAATTTCATGTTGATTGATATTCCTGATTTTTATAAAATAAACACATGAACTGACATAATATTATGTGGTATAAAACTAACTGTTAAATTACTTTGCAGGATTATCAATTCATTACTATTTCAAGATTTATATATGGGAAACCAAAGTAAGAGTTACCAAGTAACCAAGTACCAAGTACCAAGTAAACCAAAGTAAGTTAAGAGTTAGAGTTAACAATATTTTTTTTTTTATTATTGCGATTTTATAACCAACAATTTTTGGGCATTATAGTGGCCAGCATTGTAGCAATGGCTATTTGCGCCCTAAAATATTTTGTCATAGAATGCACAAATAAAAAAGTTATGGATTTCCAAAGTTGTAACTTGGTACTGATTAAAATGATGAATATTATATCGCCCCAGTCAGAATAGACTATGTTGATTGATTTTCCTGATCAAATATGTTGTTTAAATTTAGATGTAATAAATTAATGTATAATTAATATCTAAAACCTTTTTTACAGGATTATCTTCTAAATAAAAAACATTAGAGGTAAGTAGATAAAAATATGTACCCATATTATCAAAATAGCAATGACGAATTAACATGGGTACCACCAACAACTTAACTGTAATTTAATTATTAACATATTGTAAAATGAATTGCATTTATACATTTTATCTTTTCCTTTTGAGATATAAGTAATGTGAGATAACAATGCCAATTTGCATCCATCTGACAGATACAAAATAGTAAAATTATATAGGTATGTCAATAAAAAGTAGTATTATCAGTTTATTGTTTAACATAATGGTATTTCAAGCATATATCATAATATTCTATTGATGATCACTTTTTACTGATTAAAGTATATGATTAATGAATGAATTATTACCTACTTAGGTTCATAACTTAATGTGCTGATTGTTTTGCAGGTGAAGAATTACACTTATTGGATTTCATTCACATGATAAAGGTAACTAACTTATTTCTATAATTATTGATACTTTTTTACAAAACACATCTTCATGATCCAATGAATATAATGTAATAAATAAGGTTGTTGTTTTGTTTGTAGGTCTACAGCTAGTAAATATTTTATTTATAATTTAACACTAAACCTACCGACACGTGATTTTGAGTAGACACTAAACCTGAAAGTAGTTTGTTCAGAATCAGTAACTGAATCGAATGCAATATTTTTTACACCATGTTATATTTTGTCCAAAAAATATTATAAAAATATTACTATTTGGTCTTCTCAAAGTTAAACGGGCGGAGTGCGTCGCAGCGTCGCGGCGTCGGCGTTGATGCTTTGACTTGAAGCCGCCGTCTTTGACGGTGTATTTCGCCGCCCGCAGTCACCCGAAAGCTAGCGATCGGCGTGTGCGTGTGCGATTCCGTCATTAAATTATCGTGACTTAAAAATTATAACAATGAGTTTTCGCTACAACAATGTTCAATACACAGAAGTGGTGCGAACTTTAACAGTGTGCGGTGATAATGTTTCTATGGGAGTGCGACGGTACGAAGAACAATTTGGTGTAAGAGTGTCATGGAACACCATGTTTTTCGCCACTCAAAGCCTAAGGGACAACGGGGAGTTACGGCTTCCCACCGCCGTTAATCGTGGTGTGAGTCGCATACCAACGGAAGTCCAAGAAAGGATTTTGGACTACGTAGCCGACAATCCTGAAAGGAGCACAAGACAGGTCGCCAGAGAATTTGACGTCAGTCAAGCTTATGCTTGGCAGGCGTTACATGATGATGGACAATAACCTTACCATTTCCGACGCGCTCAAGACCTTAGTGAAAATGATCACGCACAACGACTTGAGTTTTGCCGGTGGCGTCTTAATACGCAAAACGCCAATATTTAGTGGACCGACGAGTGTACATTCACGTCACGGACTTTTTAACATCCACAACAATCACCACTGGAGTCATGAAAACCCACATCTGGTACGCTCCGATTCTTTTTAGCATAGGTTCTCGGTAGAAGACCTACCGCTTGAAACTTATCGGGGCGGTCTCTATTACCAGCACGACGGAGCACCCGCATATTTTCCTACTCAAGTCAGAGAATTTCTGAATCGGGAATACGGCGATCTTTGGATCGGTCGCGGCAGGCCAGTGCAGTGGCCAGCGCGATCCCCAGACCTTACACCGCTCGACTTTTACCTATGGGGACATGTCAAAGACATAGTCTATCAAATAGAGCCGCATAATGAAATAGACTTAAAAAATAAAATAGAAAGTTCCATTAACACATTTAAAAATGATCGGTACGTATTGAGGAGGTTAAAAAGAAATTTACGCAAGCGCGCTCGTTTGTGCATTAGGAAAAATGGGGGTCATTTTGAACAGTTATTAAGTTACATTTGAGTGACGATAAAAAGTGTGATGGAAAGTGTCTGTGTGAACAAATACGTGTGTTGCATGTCGTGCATGTGCAAGTTGCACAGTGCAACGCTAAGTAACCATGTTAAATCGCGCTAGAGTTATCAATCAGCTGTGCAGCGCGGGCGCGCTGCGCGCGGTGACCATGTAATAGGGAGTACAGAGGAGCAACTCAACAAGCTTGTAACTTGGTGAGTTTTAAAGATTAGTATCTACTAATAGTCACGTTTAGAACATATGGACAGAATGAAGGACACAGAGTTACAAAGATTCCCATTTTTTATTACCAGTGAAAACCTTGATAAAGTTAAACATCAATAGCTCCATTTTAAAAATTAAGATCATATTATAAAATGCTGCAACAAATACACTTAGAAAAATCATAACTATAATGTTATATATATTAAAATGATGAAAAAAAAGTTATCCCTGTCTCACAAAACCGTGGGGAAGATATGGTATGGTGTTAACTGAAATATCTTATAATAATTATTATTATTTTCACACTTCTTTGTTCTTATTCAAATATTTGTTTGTTTTTGTTTCAGGTGCCTAATTTAGTAGATGAGTAGCAGTTTCCTTGTGGTGTTGTAATTATATAGGTATAAACTTATTTTATTTATTAGATTTTACATAGATTTAGTTGAAGTTGAGTAAAACAAAACTTCTATATTATAGCATTTAGAGTTAAAACTATTTAAAGTTTCACATTGTAATTTCTTGGTCGAAAATACTTAGGTATATGATGAATTACTAAGTTATCCCTGTCTCACTAAACCATGGGGAAACTATGGTATAGGTAACAACTGATGGTTAATTTAAATGAATGGATTTCACAGTCAAAAAAATAAGTCTTATAGAGTTTTATCTTTCAGGTAGACTACCAGAACAACCTTTAGCTGATACAAATTATTTGTAAGTATTCTGTATACTAATTAGTTTAATGTTAAACTATGGATTTTCTGAACATTTGAGTCTAGTAAACATAGTGAATTGATAAACATAATAGTTGATCTTCTCTTCAGTCCATTCATTACAGGTTATGTTTAAATATCGATGATCAGTGATAATGATTATTGCTTTATTTTTATTCTGATATTCAAAGATAATTTATATAAAATTGATAATTGAAGACATAATATGGGCAACTGTAAACTTTCCATAATTTCGGAACCTTTTCCTAAATGATGAACATATTTGACAAGCATATATCTAGATTTTACTGAAGAAATCATTCATCTGATGTGATTTTAAAATCTGTAATTATTGAAACCACCACAAGTTTATAAATAACTTATTTTTTTTATTATTACAGATTTAAACCGACAAACAAATTCCGAGGGCAATGACTTATCTGATACAATGTTACCAAAACGACGATATAATACGAGCACACGATATAATCGTACATAGCAATTGTCATTTATGACTTTACAATATATCTTGATACGACTCTCAACTCTGCCAACTCTACATGCCGATTCAACTGCGAAACACGAAATCTAGATTAAAGATCACATACCATCATTTTTTACCCTGGAGACAAATAATCAATCCAATAAAGGGAATAGTGCTTTTTTTTTATTGATTCTCGGCAACATGGAAGTCGTATTGATATACTCGTATAAGAAAAAATTTAGTAATTGTCAAGAAATTAACAAAAAGGAATCAATTCACTCTTAGTTAATTTTTTTACGAAACAGCTTTCTCAATTTTTCGGGTCCTTCGTAGCTCAATCAATTGTTATTCTTGTAAAAATGTATATTCAAAAACCAGGTGAACGTGTTCACATATATCTGATGCAATACGATATCATTGAAGATTTCTGAAACGGATGTATATATATATATATATATATATATATATATATATATATATTAAGTATTTTATACCTCTTATACGGGGGCTGCCTTTTGAGTTGTTTCGTTTGAAATAAGTATAGACAATCTAACAGATATTACCATTTGTTTTTCAAAGAATTCTCCACGACATTAAATACAGTTTTGCATGCGTTCGAACCAATTTTTAAAACACTTATTCCACTCCGAAGTGGGATGGGATCAAAATGGCTGGAATCAGGGCTGTAAGGCGGGTGATTTAAAATTTCGACATTTTGGGTGCTCAAAAACATCTTTGTTTGGCGGCGGTGTACGAACTTGCATTGTCATGGTCCAGTATCATACGACGTGTTGAGTTGTTGTTTCGAAACTATAATTACTTGTAACAAACAAACCCAGGTATACTAGTCAGCGTTAACCGTCTTGAGATCTTCTAGTACAAGAGTGGCGACGTGACCACCCTTTGCCACAAACGAGGCAACTATTTTTTTTTAAAGTGCTCCGTGAACGTATGACTGGTCGGTTTTGGCTCATTTTGAAAGACCCAGACAGTTTGCTGCTGCTTGGAATCTGGATAGTAAGCATATATCCAAGACTCGTCACCACTAACCATATCATAAACGTGTTTTGATTCTCCTCGGTTGTATCGCTGCAGAGTTTTGCGACACCATCTAACGCGGGCTGTTTTTTGGTCGTCGCTAAGCAAATGTGGTATCCAATTTTTTGTATAGTAGTCCCTGAAATGCCCACGGATGCCTGTATTTCACGGTATGTCACATGAAGATTTTCAACGATTAGCTACCGCACGGTGTCGACATTCTCTTGCGTCTGGCGGCTTTTAGACGACCTTCAGGTGGCTTGTCACTGAGGCTAGAGTGCCTCGTTGAAATTCTAAATACCAGCGTTCTACAGTCCTAAGACGTGGTGCTACATCCCTAAACACAGAAGTGATTTCTTCAAAGCACGCGTTAATGCCCTTTGAAAGTTGTAGAAAATGATCGCACGCATATTTTCCTTTGATATTTCCATTTTTACAACCGACTTGTCACCTTTGAACAGACGCTACAATAAAACGATTCGACTAATCAAAAAACATTCCTTTGTTTTCGAATTCAAAACTCAAAAAGATGAAAAAGCCATGTTTTTTATTAATAATCGCGGGAGGTTTGCAAACGACAAGACTTAAAAGGCAGCCCTCCTAGTAGAACGCTATAATGCCATTGATATGTTGTAGATAAAATACACACAACATATTTTATTGACCTATATCCAATTTGCACATAATAAAAAATTACATTTTTTACTAGTTTTATCATTTGCCCACTTCCTTAGTGCTTATGACCACTTCCGTAACGATAAACAGTAATGCATATAATTATCTTACGCACATCAGAGCAATGTACAATACAAAGAAATAGCAGTGGGTGTGAAGCACTTCTATTATTTTGTAAATATGTACTACATATTAGTAACTGAATTCGAATCTAGTAGAGACACAACCTGCAAAATACTGGTATGAACATATTTTAATATCCTCTTACATTACATCTGTGACTTTACTATTTACATCCATATGCTTTTTAGAGTTCCGATTGTTTTACAATTACATATGTACTTAGGTTGTTTTGCACACCTAAGTACTTATCATCAAAACTTACAACACATGAATTAGTATTGAAATTCTCTGCGTGAACGGTGGCATAAACAACGTGACAAACCCGAAACTAAACTTAAATATCACAAATAATTTCTCTTTAAAACCAAAGGCTAGATAAAGAGTAAGCGAGGAACCTGCTTCTTACTGGTTGTCCGAAAAATTAAAACATTAAAAAGGTTGTGTTTGATTCTTCTGAAGAGAACAGTAGTTTGTGACACATGTGAACTCTACCACCTTTGTGAACCGTGTAGTACAAATCATGGCGATTTCCATTACTGCGCACCATTGCTCTTTCATTGTTCAACAAAAGCACTATAAGCAGGGAAAAGCATCGAAACGAGTGATATCATATAATCTTAAGAATACTCCGACTTCTATTATACTATCTAAAACTATTTGAATATACCTCATCAATTTCGCAATAAATATCCATATTTTTTTACGTAAATAGCCATCAAACGAGCAGACGAGCCACCTGATGAGAAGTAGTCACCGTCGCCCATGTACGTCATTAAAACTAAAGGTATCAGTGATGCGTTGTTGGCCGAGAAATAGAGAAGAAAGAAAGAATAAAAGTACTGGTTCCAAGTCCATAGCCGGAACACCACGAGTCGTTTAGCGGCTTGCTTAAGCAGTAGGGTGGTACCTAGCCAAACGGGCTTCACCGAAGATACCAATAATAATATTAGTGACTTAATAACAATACTGATAATATAATCCTTACGCGAAGCCCTACCACCAAGCAGGCTGGCTACTGTCCCCTCATACGACACCCTGTTCTGCCAGCCTGAAATTGGAAGGAATATTCTATGCCGACCCAATACGGCCAATAGTTAATTTGAGTTAAATTTTAATATAACTATAGTTGATACTAAAGTTCTTTCTTTAGAATCTTCCTCTGACGGAGTTGAATCTCATGGAAGAACATTTCAGAAACCTTCAGATAAATGTATATAAATACTTACTTCCAAACACTTTACTCGAAGTAGATGCCCTAGGTGTACAAGTGCTCACCAAACTAAGCGAGATGCTGTAAGTAAAACTTTCGTCTTCTATAATTTTTTCATTTTGATTATTGTTTTAAAAAATATCACGTTCTAGTTACAGAGTCATCGGTCAATCAATGATAATGGAGCAGACCGATATAGGAGGAGGAACTGTAAAAGTCCAAAAAATTGTGTGGACCTTACTGAAAGAATAACCAAAAATTTATTACTTATTAAAATTGTAATGTCGATCATAACAATATTATTGAAAAACAAATTTAATGTTGGTCTTCTATCGTTAGCTGACTTTG
The DNA here is from genome assembly GCA_003671415.1 of Megathymus violae. Taxonomy (NCBI): domain Eukaryota; kingdom Metazoa; phylum Arthropoda; class Insecta; order Lepidoptera; family Hesperiidae; genus Megathymus; species Megathymus violae. Next base: position 634,269 of record PDGT01000057.1, read on the forward strand.
GCAGTCACTTGGTACTCTGTCTGTAAACAACTCTGGAATCTGTAATTAATTAAATACAGTGTTAAATTTATAATGTCTATTCATTTTTTCGGCTTTGTTTTATCTTTTCCATAAATGTAATATACTAACGTAATAGGTGAACACTCATCTCATCATCGCGTCACCAAAAATGTGTGAAAAAGACAGCTGTTGAGTGACTTTCAGTGATGCAAACTCACAACCATGCATTGTCGACATGAATGTCTACTATTCCATCACAGGTTTATTTTCTATATTTAATTCGTTCTCTTGATTATTTATTACATGTTAGAATAAATAATATCATGCTAATTCTAGTAACTTCTCTTTACTGCGCTTCGTCTAAACTTAACCTTATGGGATGGGATTTTTTAAATTAACATATCTTTTTTATTTGTAAACCGATTGAAATAAAACAAAACATTATTAAATGGCACTAAAGAAAACAATACTAATAATACTTATTGGTTTTAATTAATTCTTTGATGCAAATCGATATAACTTATTGCCCTCGGAAATGAACTAACCATAAAATTTTGTAGGCGATTTCGTAGAACGAAATAGTTGCCCTTAAAATGTATATAGAAAATTTTGTGAGGAACCCTACCTATCTGGTTCAACATTCGAATTCATTTTTCTTTTTGAATTGCATTTACAAGAAACCTTAAAGTAGTCAACAAATGTGATATCACATTCGCCGAATATTGTAATTTCATAATGATAAGTGATATAAAATTCGCCAAATTTTATCAATCAGAAGAGCTAACACTATTCAAAAACCAAAGATGCGCCTTTATAACAGTCTTATCTACTTTCTATCCAATGTGTTTACAAGCTGTAACGGAAACTAAAAAGGCAAAATATGAACAAATAATTCTAAAAAAAAAATTATACCTATTTAAAAATTATCCACTTATCGATAGATTTTGTGGAAGACTTCACGAAACGGTATCACGATCAACGGTTTTCACAAACACAATATCATTTTATCTTACACATAATTACGAAAAATAAGTCATTATTCATAAAATTGAGTATTTACTGCATGTTATTAATCTTAATTTATATAATTTTAAGATCAAATTCTAAGAAAATAAGCATCATGAAAGTAGTACGGTACTATCGTTACTTACCCGTGGTATGTCTTTTTGTTTGGGTTATTGTTACAAGTAACTGTGCAGTCTAACAGAGAACACGATATCATCGTGTTTACTTTTGTTTGCCCGATAAAATACAGTAAGATTGAAAATAAATTAATTAAGTAACAAATAGCAATTTTTTGACAGGAGACTAATGGAGAGTAAATCATTTCAAAACAGTCCTACGGCCAATTCTCTTGCGTCTCTTTCTCGCAAGTAGGTTTTTCCGCAAAGTTCAATATCTCACTCGCACACTGTGTTCCTCTATTACACTAGTATTTATATAATAACTTTATGGTCTTTTCTCATTCTGTTTACCGCTTCCGCTTTATTTATTTTGTAAACTGAATAGATCCAATTATCGATTTTTTTTCGTTCAAATTAAAAAAAAAAACATTCCAATTACTTTTGATAAAAAATAAAAAAAATATTATTCCGTTATTAAGCAAAGATGAGATAAGATTTGAAATGGAAGAGTAAAGCACTTACATGTAATGTTATTATTATTATTACAATGCTTTTGGTTAAATGTTTACTAAAATTGAACGTAGCAGAGCAAGACAGAGAGAGCGACTAAAATTCTTCATACATTACAGAGACCTGTCTGTAAGTGTTCCCTTTTTTAGGTACCTTCAAAACGTATAAATCTTTCCATCTTAGCCGGCATCGCCCCGGTTATATTTTTGACATAATGTATATTCAGCATATATAAATGTACTTTACGATGAATGCGCATGGGCGGCGGTGACTACTTATAATCAGGTATCTGCTCATTTGTAAAGAATAAGTATAACGATTTTTATATCGTCTAAATATATGTAACACTTCATATCTTAGTTGATAATAAGGACAAAAATATGGTTTGGATAGAAGGATTATTTGCAAAAATACATACCTGCGGAGTGTAAGCTTCTACTCTGTCTAATAAAGAATCTGAATAACCTGGGGTGTAATATCTGCAAAAAGCATTAAAATTTGAAGTATGAACAAAATGTATTATATACACACCAACACATAAAATTTAAGAGGATACTTGAGTTTTCTGCAATTTACGTACCCTACTACTAAATTTAAAAAATATATTTACCTTACAATTTCTTCAGGGAAACAACTATTAATAATATTAATATACTCTTTTAATGACGTCCCTGGAACTGCGTCTATCTCTTGTATTCTTTTAAGAGCGCCAGTTGTCACAAATAATCTCCTGGCTCTCGCGTCATTTGGGAGTATCTGCAATATAATCAGGAGTTATGCATTTTCTATTCAAGTATCTCTTCATGGAGACTTCAAGTATCTACCGATCAATTTCAATAATTTTTGTTTCCAAATCAGTAGTATCTAAAGCAGTACGATTTTACCAAATGTATATAACTTTAATACAGTGGATAAATGCACCTTAAGGATTAACAAATTTAACTATAGGTTGAATATATGCACTTGCCATCCCTTATCTTTGTTCTATAATTGTTCATCTGTAGTTAAAAAACAGATGTCAAGTGTCACGTAATAACAATAGGTAACATGTGTGTGACAAATGTCAAAGTAATAAATTAACAAAGAGTAAACGAAGAACGTGTTAAATTCAATTTTAGTGTATGTATACGTTACATCAGAAGTAATGAATTATAATGGTTATGTAAGCAATAAAGAAAATGGCAGGACGAGGAAGAGGTCGGGGTTCAAATTTATCATTAACTCATGACCAACTCCAAGCTTTGGGCGCAGGACGTGGAGATAATGTCCAAATACTTACACCTCCACCGTTATTTCCTAAACTTGAGACTAAACCTTTACCACTGAACTACGATGCTGCCACAGACTACTTGCTGATTGTCAAGGATCAGTTTATAGAATATTTACATGAATCACCGGCGTATGTTAAGGCGAACACGCGTACAGATGGTATAGAACGGTATTCTGATAAATATAAAATAGCTTTGGATGCAAAAAAAGGTAAAGTACTGGATTGCGTTTGGACAAACATGCCAACCGAGCTGAAACCTCAGGCGCGACGCATCCAACCACTAAATCGAAAACGCAAACTCGACGATCCTACAATCGTCCGAAGACTCCAAACGCTCGAAAAGAAAGAATCAATAGAAGGCGCTACCGAGGAAATAGAAACAATAGAGGATGCAGATAATACGAAAAATCCAGATGACAATGATGAAGATTTAGAAGATGAACAAGAGCAGGACGAAGAAGTTGATGATGGAACTGACTATGCAAATAATTACTTTGATAATGGTGAAGATTATGATGAAGAAGATGATAACCTTGATGATGGACCGGTCTACTAAGGAAACAATGTATTGTGATACCTATTACATTAACACTCAAAAATTATATCTTAACATTACATGAAATAACATTGACTTATATTTCATGGTAATAAAAAAATGATGTGTGTAAATACTAACAGATGGTATGTATTTAAAAATAAACTTTATTGTTGTTAATACAAATTGTTATTAATTTATACTTACTTTTGCATATTGTGCTAATACATATTTCAAAATGCAAGCAGGTGCTGCATGTAACAATGGTTCTAATGCAGGACGATGTAGACAGCACTGTAAACATTGCTTTAGGGCACAAGAAGCCCTGGCTCGAACTTCACTAGACGATTTAGGATTTGTGTACAGCTATGAGATTGAAAAATGTTAAAATTATTAATAAAAACACCTAAATACAATTTCCATGAGCACAAGCTAATAGCTTCTGGAAAAAAATACACATTAGCATTTATTATAGATGTACGTAGCAATTATATATTTTTCAGTTAATTGCTGCCAAAAAAAAGTCAGGCCTCTAGATGGTAACTGGACAATTGCACCAATGGATATCCACAACAAAGGAGAGCCAATGACAATCAACAAGAAAGCAATGAATTTGCTTCTTCACTAGGTCCCAAATTTCGAATTGAAGTACAAAAAAAAACATGTAATGTGGCAACCAGACAGGCAGATAATTATCACCACCAAAGTTCCTCATCATCATTACAACCCATAATTGTTTTACTGTTAGTCTCAGGTCTCCTCTTACAATGTGAAGGGTTAAGGTCATTGTCCTCTATGGTGACCAAGTGCATGCTGGCAGACTTCAGATACCTTTGAGAATATATTAGGACTCTCGGGTATGCAAGTTACATCACAATGTTTTCCTTCAGCAAAGCAAGTAACAACTAATTTGTAAAATACCACCACTGCTTTTTCATATTTACGTTGCCAGAACACCTACCAACTTGATATTATACTTGGCAGAACAATGCTTAGTAACATTCAATGGACGGGAAATGGCATAAGTTGTTCATTGAGTAGGGCATATTACAGACAGAAGAACTGGCTAGGACTTAAGGGTGGAAAAAAGAATCCAATACTTGGTATTGTAAGAATGACCAGTATTTGATTGATTTAATTTCAAAACTGTAACTTAATAATGTAAATTATATATATTTTCTGGATCCTTTAATGTTACATTTTGCAAAACTTTGGCTGACTTTTTATTAAAATAACTAAAGATAAACAATACTAAAAATACTGAATAGGCTCAAATTATATTGGAAATTTGTAAATTATAAGACCAACAAAACAACTTGATTTGTGAATATATATTTTTCTTTCTTTGTTTCAACAATAATGATAATATTCACCTGTAACAGTCTTGGGAAGGCATTAGCAACAGCAATAGCCAGACTGTGCTGTGGGGAGTGCTTAGCAATGTGGCCGAGTGTCCACGTAGCCGCGCACAGCTCTGCCTCCTCTGCGTCTTCCTTTTGCAGGATGTCCACCAGCACGGGGACCGCCTACTTATACTAACTAATTACTACTATACTGATGTAATAGTAACTGGCCATACAAGCTGCGGTATTTGTATGTAGTTAAGTATATTACGTAATATTCAGGAGTATAAAGGAGTGACTATATTTATAGGAATTATGTACCAAGCATCGTTGAACGTATGTAATAAAAAACAAATGTGAATAAGAAGCTTATTTCGGTATAGAAACTTACATTTATAATTGGGCCGTAAGTAACTCGTGTTTGTGTGTGTGTGTGTGTGTTACGTATTATGCATGTTTATTTTTTTTATATGTGAAGCTTGATGTGTAACGTACACCCTCCCTATTTTTTATAATATAATCTTTGTTTTTATTTTACCAAAGGTTATCTACTAAAGAAATCGGTACTTAACAATTAGATCGCTTTTATACATATAATTCTTAGCACTATTGTTAAACTTCTATAATTATTTATAATCATTTCTGGTATACAATAAAGTGGGTAAAATAAATAAATTACTTAAGCCTTATGTGATATGTTTGTTACGCGTAGTGATATTAAATTCAATTGAACTTATAAAAATTGTGCCATACTCCAAATGATGCACCATCACGCAAGTACCTAGAGTTTATAGCTGATTGAATGTAAATAACAAGGTGTATGATAATTTTTACTTTGGATTCTACGACGGCCATAGCAAGTTGGTCCGACTGCCCGGCAATGAAGCCGAGTGCCATGCAGGACGGAACGCGAGTGCCGCTAGCGTTTTCACCTAGCAGTTCAACGAGAGGACCGCACCCCCCAGTGTTTACCACTAACTGCGCCAACTGCAACATCAATATTCTCTAAACTACAAAATTAAAATTAGTTTGGCCGCGACGGACATTGGACATTGGTCCTAGTACACAAATAGAAAGTCGTTCAGCGTCTCTCCATAAAGAGCCTTAAGATTAATAATTGGAAAGAGAACCACAATCACCGACATATAGGCTTAAAATCTGAACCAGCAGTGAGCCGGTCACATGCACGTCAGTTTGAAAATTCGGAAAATAAATAAACTATGAATACGTCTACGAGTGACCGGACTGATAAAAAATATGTACACCTATTATTTCACGAGCAACAGGTGCGCTTCTATTAAATTTGTTAAATCAATTAAACAGGATGTATACTTTAGATGAAGCCTGCTATAATAAAGCTCGTAATAAAATACTCCCGTCATTATCTTAGTTTAGTCATCCACATAACTGCCTACTTAGTAGCAGGATAAACAACCAGATGATATGAATATTCCTATTTTCCATATCGGTCACTATTCATTTCAATTTAAGCAAAATTTCCCAGTCCCGAACACTCATTTAAATAAGTAAAATCAGGTTTAAGGCAAGGCAATATATAAAAATATCATCAAATCAAATCAAATACCCTAAGTAGAGAGATAATAATATCTATCTATCTTATTATGTCCAGCGAAACGGGCGCGTAATAATTTCATAGCGACTACGGCCTAATCGACTTACGTCTATGGAATGTTTGACGATATCGCGAAGCAGACTCGCAGCAGCCCGGCGCACGGGCGCGGAGTCGTGACCGGTGTGCAGCAGCGCTGGCGGCAGCGCTCCGCCAGCCACCGTCGCCTCCGCCAGTTCGGCGCGGGCGCTCGCCACTGCGCCCAGCGCACACAGCGTACTACGCTAAAAGATACCCACACTAGGAATCTCCGCCGCTAGATGCTTCCACAAGCCGTGAATAACAAGCAATGTATTATAGTAGTGTTCGCAAGCAATAATTTAATAATTGCCTTAATAACTGGTTATAATGTCTTTTTCTTGGACGCACTACTAACTTTTCGATTATATGAATATTAAAAATTCTTTATCACTTGCTTCGATGAAGGTAAAAATTTATTTATAGATAAACATTTAATTTTTTTCTCGAAAATGTGCGACCCGTGCCTGAACTCCATGATGGATTGCCTTAAACCCTCGCAAAGTGACAGACTTCATATCAACAAATATAGAGGACATGAATAAACGAATCTTTACAAGCTTGTTTCACATAGTGGGTGTTGGCAGAAGCTATGATCGACCATTAGTGTAAAAGGCTTTTGCTAGACGAAACACTAGCGTTCTATTTTTTTTTTATGTTAATAGCCGACAAACGAGCAGACGAGCCACCTGATGGTAAGTGGTCACCGTCGCCCATGGACATCAGCAAAACCAATGGTATCACTGATGCGTTGTCGGCCAGGAAATGAGAAAAAAGAAAGAACTGGCTCTGAAGCCCCCAGCCGGAACACGACGAGTCGTTTGGCGGCTGATTCAAGCAGGAGGGTGGTAGCTAGCCAGGCAGGCTTTACGAAAAGATAATAATACCAGTAATAATATTAATGACTTAATAATAATACTGATAATATAATCTTTACGCGAAGCCCTACCACCAAGTAGGCTGACTTCTGTCGCCTCTTACGACACCCTGTTTTGTCAGCATGGGATTGGGGAGAGTATTCTAGGCCGCCCCAATACGGCCAGTTCTATATAATCAATGAACTAATCCAATAAAAAAAGTAAACAGGTGAACTCAACTGGTTAAAACAAATGAAAATCCTTAAAAATTGGATTTCTACGCACGGCATAAAAACGTCTAGGATTCGTATTGACGTAATCGCTTTTCAAATTGAAAATGCGTAGTTAAGTATCCTCCACGTTTTTCCAGTAACATTGAGCGGCTAATTTCCTGTAGTGGAACACTGATGAGTTAATTCACTGACGAGTTAAATCGTAACAGGTTAATAGCCCACGGGTTTTTGTTTTCCTTTTCGTATAAGAGCCTGACGCTATGGTATAGGAATATACTTAACGTTGAAGATGTCTAATGTTTAGTTAACCTTTAATTTTGGATCTTGATTTTCGAGACCTCTGACCAAATGGCAGATCGCTCCTGCGTCTACAACTGCCTCGGGCTTATACTGAGCCAAATCCACAAGAGCTCCGGCGGCTATCTACAATATTTTTTATGAGGAAATATTATTGTACTTAATTTATAATTATCACTAATTATTTCATTATATTTATGAATTATAATTTTATCCAAGTTGTTATTTAATCGTGATTTGATGATTTCTACAAAAAATGTAATCACCGTCCATATTACACTAGATTTAATCTTTAATAGAAGAAGTCCGACGGTGTTCCTTCGTTCATTGATAATCGAGACTGTAAAGTAAATAAGCGGCAGCCATGAATTTAAGAAATGGACAAAATGTAAGGGGCACACGTCTAAATGATACTTACTGGTTAATCAAACTAAGGACATACTTTCACAAAACTCCTAGAATTTTCATCAGTTATTCGTACCTGTTTGAGGCTCATTTCAGGCTCCTGGAAGGCCAGCACCAATAAAGGTAGCGTTCCCGCATCGACTACCAATCCAGCTAAGTGTTCGCTATGCTTGCCTATGTAGCCCAATGCCCAAGCTGCGTTTTCTTTCACCTGATTTATACCAATAAAATACTTTTAAAACGAACTGATTAGTTATAGTTAAAATATCAATAAACATATAAAAACGAATACCTAAGTAAACAATATAATAAATATAACGTTTGAATGATTATAGAATATATGAACCTGTGTATCAAAGTCTTCAAGACACGATACAATATGTTCCAAAGCACCTAGGCGAATAATTGCTGATGCCAATTCTTCAGAATGCCTGCGTATTTGATACAAACATTTAAATAAATTTACATTAAAACAAGTGATAAGTATGTGTTTTATCCATGTTATGAGAATTACAAAGACTAAAAAATTTGGAAACCGAAGTGTTTCGATTTGAATCCTTCCGTATTTTAAATATATATATGGATCACTGAGCGTTATCTCATTACAAAAATGTAACAGTTGAGACATTTAATACATAAGATTACGTACTGTGGATTAATTATTAGACAACACACTTTTAAATAGAGCAAAGTCTATTTAAAAGTGTGTTGTCTAATAATTAATCCACAGTACGTAATCTTATGTATTAAATGTCTCAACTGTTACATTTTTGTAATGAGATAACGCTCAGTGATCCAATACTAATAGTTTAATATAGTCAATAATACCTATAATGAAATACAGTGACTTAACAAAAATATCACCATAATCTATACATATAATAAAATTTAAACTAATCGCTTTCTATACATGTAGGATATCTTAGAAAGAATATTATTAGGGTCTGTATTCACGCCATAGAACCCAAAACAATAGTTGTTAAAAATTTTGTCTCTGTTAGCGCGCGCTAATTTAAAAAACGGCTTAACCGATTTCGTTATGTTTTCACTAATGTATTACAATAACCATCACTTAATATTTAAAATTCGTTTCATGTCAATCCGTTCATAAATAAAAAATAAATATTTTATTCGAAGTTGGTTTTTACAAAAACTTTTCGAACGTCAAACTACGCCATCGCTTCAACAAATCTCTACTGTGAGTGGCCTCGGAAGAAGAAGCGGCAAGAACTCCCGAGGAGTTTTTTTCCTAATCACAGTCACAGAACACACTTAAACTGGCTTAACATTAAACTCATGTCCAAGCAGTCTTATCCTGAAAGTAATCAGCAAGTTTGTAATAACCTTTCCGCATAAGAACGCCTTTGACGTGAGTTTTAAATTTACAGTATGGCATTTCTGTCAATTCTAATGGAATTTTATTATAAATATTTACACATCTACCCATGAAAGAGCCACCAGTTTTGCTTAGTCTGAAATTTCGAACAATCAGTTTAGCCTTACTCCTAATATTAATACTGTGAACATTACTCTTCCTAAGAAAACTATCAGAGTATGTTTAACGTACATAATATTATCTATAATATATAATATATTGTGATGCTACAGTTAATATATCAATTTCTTTAAAGAAATCTCTAAGGGAATCCCTAGGCCTGAGGTTGTAAATGGCGCGTACTGCTCTTTTCTGTAATATAAAAATCGACTTAATATCTGCAGCAGAGCCCCACAACAACAGACCATAAGACATCACACTGTGAAAGTAGCTAAAATAAACTAATCTTGCTGTTTCTATGTCCGTTAAGACCCTAATTTTTTAACAGCGTAGGCAGCAGAGCTAAGTTTTCCTGACAAGATTTCAATATGAGGACTCCATTGTAGTCGTGAGTCTATAGTGATTCCAAGAAATGTGGTAGAATTCACTAGTTCAAGCACTTCCTTATTTAAAACAATATGAGATGGCACTTGTCTAACATTTGGTAAAGTGAATTTAATACATTTTGTTTTCTTAGTGTTTAACACAAGGTTATTACATGGAAACCAGTGTAACACTTACGAAACAGTATTATTTACATCGTCAAAACATTGTTTTCTCCTATCTATTTTAAAAATTAAGGAGGTGTCATCAGCAAACAATACAGTTTTACACAAGTACAATATGTATTTCTATTCCACACAACGAGAAAACCCAGCCCTAAAACAACGCAGGTCCTTATTCTGAAGCGATGCGAGTAAGCTTGCTAATAATAAATAAAAGCTTGCCAACTCACATCGCCCTACTAAGAATGTCCGTGTAACGGGACGTATGAACGAAATCAAACGAAACATCACAAATATCCACGACCCCTGAACTTATTTATCAGTCACCTAAATGTACATATGTCCAGGTCACTATCTACGGCTATTGCAGCTACAATTCTAAAATGGAAATATGTTGAAATTAAAAACTTACTTCGCAACAGCTCTCATTAGATACAGAGCAGATCGTTTGTAGTAGACCTGACGATATAAAATAATATGAGTAGGTACTTGGGTACTGAGATAGGTATATTAAACTCATGTATGTCAACATTCCTAAATAAATAAGACACATTTTATTCTCTCAGTGGAATGTGGACTTCATCTTGTATCATCATTCTTTAATAAGTAGATAGGCACTTATTTATTGCTACATAATGCCAACAGGGGAACTAAAAATAAATTCTCGTCCATCGTTTTATTACAACGACTGGATTCCGTAAGAATACTTATTGATTTGGTCTATTCAAAGTTTATCCCAAACAAAATAACACATTCCCAATCATCACAAAGATCAACCCGAATTCGATCTTAAGACTTATTGATTACTTGTTGTTGATGTTGTAAAACATACGTTATACTTGTTAAGGTTGTCCAAAGTTATGGTAACCATGCCTCCGTTGAGAATTTGTTTGGCGATGCCTTCATCGTGCTCCGACAACCTGGCCGCAGCGACCACCGCGCACTGTCGTACGGTGCTGCAGGAGTCAGAGAGAAGCGGCCGTAGTAATTCTATAATGAGGGTAAATATTGTTTTTCAATATTTTTTATTAAGAATACCTAGATACGTCGAGTGTTAAGCTACACTATCGCTTTAGTAAACTCCAATTAACAATCCCAAGAGAAGTGGAAAAAAGCTTCAAAGAATACTTTTATACACAATTATAGAGAAGTTACTAAGTAAAATACGCTGAAAATGTGCTATTATTAACACCTATTATTAACACTAGCAAATAAAAGGGCCTCGTAGAAGTGGATGTCGTGACCTTCAATTACCCACAAAATCTCGCGTGATAGGAGTCATTTCGCACAAAAATTAAATTAAGACTAAAAGTTTATCATCACCTCTCATGATTTAATCGGAGAAATATTGAAAAGTTACTTATATTCAATTCATACCTAAAACGCCAGCACTTTCAAGGCACTTGACATTAGTTGCTCTCGTCGCCAGTTCAGCTATTGTCTGGACAAATACCAACCGTGCTTTTTGGTATGTTTCAAACACTGAAATAGAAAAATTCGATAGACATACAAATATTATGTTTGTTCTACATATATATCTGCAATATTCTAGTGCCCGCATAATGGAAATAAACTTTGGCATTGTAATATGGATAAAGGCTATTTGTACTGTCGGTCTATTTATTTATTAGCCTTTAGAAAGATCATGTCTAGCGCTGACTTTGCCGCCATAATTCACTACTTTATCGTTACAAAAATATGGGAGTCAACTTTAAAATGGCACATACGTTTGGACTGCAAAATCTAATTTGTTACATAAAGTGTTGAAAATCAATTACCACAGTAATTTTAAAAGGTATTAACTTTAAAAGGTATCGCATTTAAAACTTAATTGTGATAATAGTAATATATTTTATATATGAAAGCCGATGATAGCATATGTATTTATATATTGTTACGAAGCTTCTCGAAGTCGGCAGGCTTACGAAGTTTCTAGAAGGGTGGCCGACCGTTACGGTGAGGCAAACTAGTGGCAAACAATAGAGACAAACAATAGAGGCAATAAAAGAGAAACCCAGGTAGTAATAAAAACTACCTGGGTCACTCCAGGCCAATGTAACCCGTATGCCTCAGGCAAAAGGGGCGAGATTAGCATAGATGAGGGCCGAAATGGGCTTGTTTACCTGACCCGCTATTGTTATGTCGATTTCCGGGAATTCCTGTTGTTGTTGTTTACTTCAAAGAAGGGCGTGGAAGGATCTGGAAGCCCGGAAATCGATATAAATAGCGTGCAGGGTCGGCCACAAGGCATTCGGTGTCCGGATACGAAGTGAAGAGTTCTCTCCCTACGAGTGTAACTGTGATTGTGAAGTGTGTGTGAAGAAAAATAAAGTCTCTGCGGAACTATTCTGGCATTTTTACGAGCCTACGGATCCTGACACGTAACAATATCATGTTCTTATGGCTTATGGCTTTAAGTTGCAGGTATTGCAGTCAACTTTACTTTGAGATGTCGTTATGTAAGAACAGGATACAAGTAACTTTAGTAGACCTAAACTTTACTACCCTTGATGTAAAACTTTAAGGTTAAAAAATATATGAAGTCATTATCTTGCGATACATACGTACAGGACATCAGTATAATTTTGTGCATTGTAAACAGCTAAGTAAATGTGTCTTACCTAGCTGAATATTTCGCGGACTGCTCATAGAGTGACTCATAATCAGAAAATCAATTCCTTATCACAAAATAATAATATAATCTGCTACTTAGGTAATTGTATAATTTGTTAGAAATTTCAAATCAAAATGTCACTTGACATAAACGTATAATATTTTTTTTTTGTTGATTTTTTGTCCTTATCATATCAACATTACATTTTTTTAAATAACTCATAATTCTTTATCGCCAACAATAGTAATCTCACATATATATATATATATTAATAATAATATAACTATAAATAATATTAACTAATTCTAAGTATTAATATAATTACCTAACGGCTTCGGTGTTATACATGTTCATGAACGAAAAATACCATACGTTAATCTCTAAAAGATGTAATAAAGGAATGTCAATATATGCACCTAAAATTAACTTCAATAATTAAATTAAGGACTGTTTAATGCATTAATGCCCCATAGGAAATAACCAGATATCTACTTACTTTTCTGTTTTGTCTTGTATTTACTATAATGTATTCTCTTATAAGTACTAAAGTACTAATAGTAGAATATAAACAAGGATCATACAACAAACAAAACAATGAGAGTAAAAAACGTCTTCTTTGAAAGGCGGAAATTTCAGTTCCAAGAATTAGCCAAGTGACGCGTTAGTTTTTACTGAATACCTACCTCGGTTTTGTACATACAGAACTTCAGTGAGTAATTAATATTTCTTACACGGCTTTAAAAATTAAAATTAATACAATATAGTAATTGGAATTACTTAGGAATACATACATGATAGGTGACAAGTAATAGTAAATTTTTTGCTTTATTGTGTTGAATAATATCAAATCGTGGTTAGAAAATAATTGTAATAATTAATTCTATAATTCTAGTGAATAGCAGTCCATCGTGATTTATATAAAATATTCCGTGATGCATCTACACCAATAAGATCAATGCACGACATTGCTTGGACGTGCGCGCACGCAGAGCAGTGCAAGCACCGTGAAGGCCATGTGACTAACGACGTCACGTATTTTTCAAGCACGTTACCTGCACGTCGCACACATATAAACCATTGTGGTGTGACGTGAACCACGCCGACGGACGTTGCTTACCTGGCAAACTGGCAAAGTTCACTCACATGAACACAACGGCGCAACCAGTCGCGGCCGCTACAGGCTATTAGTTCTGTTCGACCAAATCGTTGTTATTGTAATTATAAATTTGATCAATTTGTAATAAAACTGAAAAAATGGTCTCGGCCATTCACCGGTGAGCATTGGAGTGAACAGTGTTTCTGCTAACGACACAATGCCGTACATAATGGTTATGGGCAGCCTGAGCGCGCCGCACCTTTCCAAAGATGATGGAGCTACCGTGTTTGGGCTCAAAAGTGATGAAAGAGCAGCTTTAGTGAGAGTAAGTTGAATTGTACTTTATTATTAACAAGTTAAACGTCCTCGATTTACTGCAGGAAATCGGACCTTTATGAATAACGGAATCCAAACCAATTGTTTCTCTATTTTCGATTATCTTGAATGCCCCACCAAACGTAAACTTTCCTGACTCAATATCTATCGGTAAAACCGAAGAAAACCCTTGCAATAGATTTTCAAATGATCGTATCTATACAAACACTTTTTTATACTAAGTGTCATTGTCAAACAGAGAAGGCAGATGGATACATGGATCAAGTATAATGTATATAATATAACGAGTTTCAGTATGTTTATCTGACTATCTATGTATCAATTGTTCATCGTTTTTCCTTCTCTTGGTGGATAAGTATTTGTTTCCTAGATAAAGTTAATGATTGTTACAAAGTTTTGTTGATGTAACATTTTTATAGCGAGACTCTGCCTATTTTAGTTTTAGCAATTATAAAGTAATTAAAAGTATGGAACATGGATGTTATGGAGCTCCGTAACCGTAATCGAATCCTATAATAAAGTTTCGGATAATTCCATACAGAGACAGTCTAAATAAAGCACGTTATGACTGGTTTACGCTGAATGAACCGATACATTAGCCGCGTCGTTCTCATTTTAGACAGTTTTTATTATTTAATTTGTTTTTTTCTATGATTATAATACCTGGAAACAAAGTCAAAATTTGTATATAGATTATATATTTTTTTCCAACTAAAATTATGCGAAACAATCGGATAATCCGAAATAATTTCATATCCATAACCGTAACCGAAACCAGTAAACTATTATTCATATATCCGTATCCATATCCGGATCCGAAATTTCATATGCATAAAATCCCTAGTATAGTAGTAGTATATTAAATTGATTCACAAGTTTTCGGGTTGTATAGTCCTCTCAACATTTTGAAAATTAATCATATGAGTATAAGAACTACACCAGTACAGTATCCAGTAGATTTTGAATGTATAGATTTTCTTGATTACAAAACTAAGACGAGACCTATTCAAAAGGAGGTAGGTATTAGGGTACCTTTGATTTTTTTTCTTTTAGGGTAAATGTCTCAGAATCCTTATCGTTTTGGTAGCTTAAAAATATTAATAATAATATAATTCTCTCCTACATACGAATCAGAACTACATTTACCAAAAAATAGATTTACCTATATGAATTTTTATCAAGGCCCATCCTAAGACTTGCAAAAACCAAACACAACATAAATAATACCAACGCTGTTGGACCGATCTTGAAACGTTATTTATGAAAGATTTTCAAAGATGAAGGTTTGAAACAAACTTTCTTATTAATCACTAATTTATGAGATACTAGTAACCTGACTTCGCTTCGTTTCGGAAAACTTAGGCCTAAACGTATTAGTAAATTATACCCGCATTCTTTTAGGAATGGGTTTTTCTCTGTGAATTAAAAACATAATTAATAGGAAGTCATTAGTAGACTTGACTACGAAAAACGACATGGCCGTCGTTTGTTTTTCATCAGTCATGCAGAAATATACATATATACATACGTTATTCGCAATATTTCGATACAGCAAAAATGCAATTTTAATTGTAAGGTGACGAATCACAATTGTTCAAAGTAGTAGAAGTTTCCCTAATTACTAATTTAGATGTAATGCTCCACACAATTCATTATATTCAGACTAAGCAAAACTGGTAGCTCTTTCATGGGTAGATGTGTAAATTTTGTATAATAAAATTCCATTAAAATTGACAGAAATGCCATATTGTAAATTTAAAACTCACGTCAAAGGCGTTCTTATGCGGAAAAGTTATTAAAAAGTTGATGATTACTTTCAGGATACTGCTTGGATATAAGTTTAATTTTAAGCCAGTTTAAGTGTGTTCTGTAACTGTGAGTAGGAAAAAAAACTCCTCGCGAGTTTCTTGCCGCTTCTTCGTCCGAGACCACTCACGGTAGGCATTTGTTGAAGAGATGGCGTAGTTTGACGTTCGAAAAGTGTTTGTGAAAACCAACTTCGAATAAAATATTATTTCATTTCATTAGATACTTTTGAATATAAAATAACAATATACCAAAACAACTGAATTTAAATTTATTTTGTTCCTAGGTTAATATTCAAAACGACTATTCAGCAATTAAAAAAAAAGTATACCGTAACATTTCAGGAGCTCAACTCATCATTCGGAATAGTCATTGCTTCATCATCGGATCAAGAGAGAACAGTTCGAGTGACGCAGAAAGGTTTAACACTAGTGGTGGTGAACCGCCTACACGGTCTGCTGGGGTACGACGTAGTGTCTCACGCCATGGCGATGACCAACGCTAACCGCGAGCTGGTCTCCTTCACCATGTACAAAAAAAGTGGCGCCAACTCGCATGCACACGGCCACGGTCACGGGCACGGCCACGGCCCGGCGCATAAGACCGCCCACGGTGGCGTGGTCACGCTTTGATAAGCGCCCGGATAACGACATGTGTGATCTAGTGATGTGGACCGTTTACAAAATTATCGTATCTGTATTTACGTGTATTATATAAGCACAGTATCATTGGTTTGTACCATAAAAATTCATTCAGAGAATAAAAATGTTATTTAAAATGTGATTATTTATACAATGCCACTATCGTTGACACAGGTTAGCGGAATAAATAATAGTATTCATTAACGTGTATTCATTTACTCTCATATAAAAGTGCATAACTAAATAATACAAATAAATGATCAGTCTCAATATTTACACAATATGTATAAGTAGATAGGTATTGAGGGAGGAATTTACATTTGTGTGTATGTAAGTTTTATTGTAGACAAGTAGCAGGACTAGAATTTACATCATTCATCAACATTCATTCATGTCCAAATAACAATTTGTATTGCGTATTGCCAGGAATGTACCAATAGTTTATTTTCAATAAATATATACTATCTCTTAGCAATGAATTAAAGAAAAATACTTCATTATTGACTTGCAAATCGAGCAAGGCGATTAAAATATACTAAAGAGGTATCTATTTAATAATAAAAAAATATATTAAGCGTGATGCAACACTAAATCTGATGTTCAATTGCTATTCCATAAGCTCGATAAGCAACAAACTATTTTCTTTCAGATAATATACAGCTAATTCGTCAGCTTATTATTCACTTGGCGTTTCTCTAAATACGTATGTTAATGACTGTAGATACATATGTGATCTAATTACGTGTCACGTGTCACGTTACGTTGCTCAAACTCAAAAGCACCAAGACCCTCTAGATACCTAAATTTATATACATATACATACATAGCCGCCGTGCACAAATAATTCGATAGTAGTTCCACAGAGTTTCCAAGTAGCATCTGATTCAATTTCCACGAAATTGTCTTACTGCCATTATTCATTGACTACCATAAACAAGTCTAAATTAAAAAGGGTTGATTATAAAGCTATCTACAAAAATAAAAAAAATTGCTGCATTTATGGAATATTTACCACTCGATTACTTTTTTATGTGTTCGTAATTGTCAGGACAATGATTGTATGAAATAGAATTATTGAAATATTTATCTATCGAATAAGTAGCGCTTTGCATGAATATCGCAATTAAAAAATGACCCGCTTCTCATTTTCTTCATTAGTCAATTGCATATGTGCGATACTGGGCCGAGTCTGAATGATTATAATTAGGAATTCCGATGTTAAAAACCTAAGAAATTATGGTTTTTGCCTCTCGCCAGCTAATTTCTTCAAGGCCGCGGCGTACTGCCTTTGCACGTCCAGTAGTCGAGAGTGTTCCGCGTGTAACACGGCCTTGTGCTCTTGTTCCTGCTTAAACTTCTGCTCCACTTTCTTAACCGTCTGGTTCACCCACTCCACTATCGACTCGAACTGATTCATAAACTCTTCTCTTTTTCTGGCTGAAGACATAACTCTGAAATTAATAAAAAATCTTATGTTAGATGTCTGAATTTGTATAATTATAAATTTAATTAAATAACAAAAAGTTAACACGTTTTTTGTCTACTACATATAACAATATACTCTTTTCCACATACATACATTAATAATACTTTAACATATTTCGTGAAACGCAATTTCAATTCTTATTAATCACATTGACTCATATAGTACTACTATTAGGCATGTTCTGGAAAATTTATTGCTATAATAAATAATTACAACTCAAAAATAAATATTTATGTTTTAACTGAAATTCGCTTCCCGTACGTAAAGCGCAAACATTCCGAATTCGGCAGTTAATAATAAAAATTATAAAAAAAATGTGTCAGTTTAGATTTTACCAACGGAATGTGATTAAGGGCTAAAATTGTTATATAAATTGTACTTATGAGTATTATTAATAATATTGTAATGATTGTCTGATTATCAACGATCACACACCCTGGTACAATCTTGTATGCAGGTGCTAAGGACAAACATAAATATGACATCACAAACATCCATGACCCGAGAACAATTATTTATCTATCACATAAATGTCTGCCCCCGGTCCGGAATTGACCCAGGACCCTCATCTTGATTCATGTTCAATACCAACTGGACTACAGGATCGTCAATCATAATAACACTTGTACTTTTTGTGTAAGTAGATTAAATTAATAAATTAAAAATACTCACTCTTCATAGTTGTCAAGAATTGAATTAAGTAGGCTTAGTTCTTTAGAGGTATACAGTTTGACTTCATATAGTGTATTGTAAAAGATATAATATTGTTTAGTTTCTTTATGTTTTGATGCAACTGGAACAAGATTATTAAAATATTAAGTATTTTAATTACCTTCTCTATAAACTAAGACAGTATGGAAACATTGAATCATGCCAAATTATTAAGAATCTCTTCCAGGCGTCCTATAGGATGATTAAAGTAGCTCAAATAATGATTAGGAAGGGACACAAGGGAACATATAGTTTTTTATTACTTACCTTGATTATAAAGCTCTACAAATCTCTTCTCATACTGCAGAAGTTCAGCTGTGCCCGGCACCTCATCTATCGCTATTGAATATCTTAGTATTTGACGATTCAAATGTCCTAGTTCCAATTTCACACTACTTAAATAATTCTTCATTTTAACTTCTCTGTCTTGGAACTCCTTCAATTCGACTGGTGTGAGTGGTTGTTCCTCTATTTCTTTATTAGATTCTTTACTTTTTCTGTAAATATAATAAAGTGTGTCGGTCATTTTAGGATTATATTCGACGTCTTGAAAAGACTGAAATATTATTATAAGTCTTTCTATTGAGCTGACTGTAGAGTTGGCCTGTGTGGAGTAGGAGCGATTTATGATTGTAAGTGTAAATCAGCCCCCCTCTGGTAACTTTAGCTTTTTTGGAAATGGGCTGAAAAACATAGGCGGTTGTGTGTATCAAAAAACAAATTAATGTCGAGACTTTAATGTAGATATTTTATCAGCTACTTCAAGAGCAGCTAAGCTACTTGACTAGTTGAGGAGCTCCAATTTAAGTCCGCTATTTACTGATCCCACTAGGATATATGTGACATCAGCTACATGTATAGATAATATTTTTCGTAATTGTATAATATTACATAAAAATACTATTAACAAATTGAGGTTTGTCCACTGTGGACAATATATCTCGGTTAGTAAAGATTGTATTACAAATAAACAATTAGTCAAATATATGCCTATAACCAAATATAAAATACGACGTTTTAAAGTCTCTATTAATATTCGCGAACCCGTCTCCTTGAAATAGATTGAAGTCGATGATCTATAATTCTATAAAGCACTATTTAACAAGAGATTCTGAATACAAAAATTATAATAGATAATTAAATATAAAAATATTTATAAAAAGTTTAAATTTAGTGATTGGACCACAGCAGGTGTTTTTTAAAGTATAAATAGGTAGATAATTGGTTATGGGGCTCAGTGTTCTTTTTACAATAAGATTCCAAAGTTCATAAATGATTTACCCTATTGGAACTTTCAAACGACGTAATAAAGCGCAGCTTAAATTAAGAATATTATGGTATAGATACAGACGAACATATAAATGACAAGGACATATGGAAATAATAATGTCACAACCGAGTCCGCGCAGATTATAACTATAATTGTCTTAATAATATATTGATTTAAAATTTCGAAACGGTATTAGAAGCAATACGTGCATAAGCATTTTTCAAAATACCTAGATTAAATAAATTTCAATTTGAATAACGGCCCGCTCCAACTTCGCTCAAATTTAATAATTATGCTAATTTATACATATACATATATACCTATACACACACACACACGTGTGTGGCTGTGTTTATTTGTGTGGGTGTATAGATTAGGAAACAATTCAATTCTCTAAATACTGAATTTATAAATAGGTATTTAATTAAAGTCAAAAACAGTACGTATAGACAAATTTCTTACTTCAATTCATCTAGCAGTTTCTTGTGTTCGACTTCTCTGTGTTGAATAATTTTTAAAAGTTCGTTTCTCTCCTTTGCTAATTCCTTTAGTGATTTGTAAAAATCTTTTACGTTTTTATCACTGAAAAATTACAATTGTTATTATTTTGAAACAGAAATACATTATGAAAATAATAGTAGTGAATTTAAATCTTATGAAATGTAATCTTTCGTTCTTAAATCTCTTTAAACAACACTTTCGTGGTAAAAATAATATACCTATTAATAAAAGGTGATTCCTTTTATATAGTCCGCGAACAATAATGTAGAGGTACACTGACTAGCTTAAGAATCAGGTTCAGAGAATAAAACGTTATTATAATCGCAAATCATATTTTTATGTAAATACGACGATTAAATAGGACGTCTGCAAGAAACTAAAGGAAATTAGAATATCGCGGAGAATCCCCTTAACAAACTTTTATATAATAGGTATATAGCAGAGATTACAACTCCTATGTTTCAAATCATTGTTTGTGTTATATGTTCTCTTTGCCTCTCTCTCTCTTTCCCACTCCTAAATAACATTTTTAATAAATGCCTGTTAAGTGCCATAGAAAAATAATAATTTACCTATAATCATCAGATTTCATTAATTTCCTAGTTATCTTTTGTAGTTTTCCCGTAATGCTACTATATTTTTTCTTAGCATTATCCATTCTGGTTTCGTGTTCCTGTCTTACGCTGTCCACTTCGCTTTCCATTGCATCTATTTTCTTAGTCAACCGCTCGATATCCTCAGAATACTTTAACTTCTCGCTCTCTTCAAGTTCCTTGGGCACATCGCCAGTAATTTCAGAATGTAACACAGCATAATGTAATTTCATATCTGAGCTATTTTCGTTATTTTCGTTTTGATTTCCAAACCTGGCAGCCTAGAAGAACATAATGTTTTGAATGCGTGAGTTATGATAACAAATACATTTTAAGACTGGATGCCTGAGAAATATGTAAAAATATATGCTTATTGCTGATATAACGACGCTGTCTCATTGTAGTTTTGGCCTGACTAGTTTCAAAACTGTCCCAGGTCCTGCTTGTAGTTATATCAGCAATAAGTAATAAATATAGCTCAGGAATAATATATGGTGCTGAAATGTGGTCATTTATCTTAAAGGATTTGACACATTATTTAGAATGTTTTTCATTATGAGAGACATTAGACTAAAGTTCTACAAATATGTCCTGACCATGCGCCAGTGAGTTAAATTCTCACAAAACTAAAAAAATTATTAAATTAATGTTCACTATATATGTTCACTCACTTCAATGGTAATTTCAGATGGATCAGCTAAAGTCTTTTCATAATCATACTGCAACAAAAAAATGTAAAGGTAATATTATAATGAAATTGCTTTAAATATAGCTTTCACTACATTATTATTATTATTGCATATATTACTATTATTATTATTGTCAATAAATTAAAAAAAGAACTTACTAAGAAATCCAGTCCTTCATCGTTTTTAGCTTCATCTGTATTATTAGAAATGTGCATCAGCATTCTTTGATCATACTCTGAAAGGACGGCATTGACTTGCTCCAGCTCATTTGTAGGTAGACCACCTTTTCTCTTACGCACTCTACATGGTTTGTAAAGATTCTAAAATTTAATAATATAAAAAATGTGACATAATTTTTTTTTTTACATTATATTTATGATTGTTATGCAAATAATTTTTACAGTTACTACTGTTTGTATTCTTTAAGACAATTATGTAAGTATGGATTGTACAGATAAAATAAATAAATAATCATTGAGTTATTTACAAATATATAGTAGTAACTATAAAAATTATTTGCTTTGTATTCAAATTTGCTTTGCAATAATCCACAACTGGATATTTGTGCTATGCACCTCTCATTCTCCTCATTAGGAAAAATATGCAACAAAATAAGCAATTAGAAAATCAAAACAAGGACAGTCTCTACCTATATACTAAATATATAACTGTAAAAGTGAGTTTGTAATATGAGACTCAAAGTCAGAAGACATAAAATGAGAAGTGATGTTATCACTTCTATAGATTGATAGATGAATCTATAGATTGTGGTTTCCAATATCAAGATATATTACAAATTTACAAATGTTTGATGGCCTAGAATTTATGGCCTTATTTTGAATAAATCACCAATTAACATTTTGTACCATCTAATTACAAATGTTTAAGCTTTTTTAAAATTTACCATTGTTCATCAGTATGAAGCCATTAAAATGTCCTTAGTTTTTGATCTCATTCAATTTTAAGCAAAGGCATTTTTAAGTCTTTTGTTAAAGGAATATTCCACATGAAGATGCTTCTTTTTTATTATATACATTAATACATGTAAGCCATATAAACTTAAGATTGTGATGTAAAATACAAATTTTATCACCACTATATTCTCAACAAATAAAATTAGTGTTTCGAGCGTCTTTTATGAGATTATGCAGATAGTTTAGTTCTAAAACCATTTATTAAATTTTGGTATTAATAGTTTGATGCAACTTGTCATGTAGACATTCAAATATTTAGCACATCAGGATATTTGAAGAGGATGTTAAAGATGAAATTGATACTTTCAGTTTCATTCCAATGGTTAATCAATAATCTTCTCATATGTATTATTTTTAGTCAATTGAGATGTACTCTGAGTTAATTATTTATCTTTATAGTAAAATTTAATTTAAAAATCTAAATATTGCTCATTTTTTAGCAAAATATGATTGTTGATTTCATTTGCTAACATAGAGGAACTTATCTAAGCTTTCTACATTACAAAAAATGACCTGTGCCCTAGTGTAGACAGCTAATTAGCAATACATAATGAGTAGTTTACCATAATTTGGAGGATTTTTTTAAAAGTTCATAATTATTTAATATAAGTAAACCTTATATTAGAAGACAGTAGAAAAATCTCCACAATATATAAGCCAAGCAAGCTCCTAATACCTAGTTTCTAAATTGACTCTGAAAAAAGATTGATGCAAAAGTATATTGAAAAAAATTTTCATTAACTATATAAATGAATACCTGAACAGTGCTTAGATTTTTGAATAACTTCTCTCTTTGTAGAAAGTATGTGCGATCAGACTCAAATATGTGATCCTTTTCATATTGCATAACAGCAAACTTGCGCAGCTCATCTTCTTTGGCTTCCCTAAACTCACTTGAATATTTAATTAACCACTGAATAAGTGGATAAATATTTATAAAATCTAAACCTTGAATTTGATGGGGTTCTATGATGTAAGGGCACTTCATGGTTGGCAAGATTTTTACTATTTTCTCTGTCAATGCTCTGCAATGTAAATTAGTACTTAACAGCCATACTTAACAAGAAAATTAGTCTATAAAATGTAATGTAACATACATTTTCTTTCCAATTGTAAGATTTTCCTCAAACAAAAGACTAATGTCCACGTCGATGTCGCATAGCTCAATACACCAAGACAGACCTCCCACAATTTTATCGAATGCTGACAACCCTTGCAATTGGGCTCTGTAGTAACCGGCTGCGACCAATGCATCGGATATTTCGTGCCATTTTACTAATTGCTCAGCGTCTTCACGAACTTCTACCTAAAAAATATATGTATTACTTCACCGGTTCGATCCGTTTTAAATTTATGTCTTTTTAATTACCTCTTTGCCCTCATGGTCCACCCCACTGTAAATATTTAACAAAGGTTTACTTCTAGTAAATATATTTCGATGTTTCCCTGCCATTGTTATAGATCTAAAAAGGCTGTAAAATTGATTGTATCAATTGTATATAGTATGTTTGTATGTGACATTAAATAAACTAAATGGTATTGAAATCTAAATAAATAAATTATAATTAGTAAAACTAAGATGAAATCTTGATTTCATCATTCATCAATGACTGATAATGACATACGTTGCTGTATGACAATTTATCAATGTCTCTAATGTCTAGTTGCCTCGAGTATAGAAAATTAATACTATCATTAAACTGTGTTTGGGTGATATTATATACTGATTTTTATCAGCGTATGTACTTTATTGAATAAGGTTTATTCAATACTCCAAATCCAAAACCATCTAGATAACAACCCTTTTGATTTGTAAGGTCAAAACTGTATACCTATGCTCAATAAAATGGCAAATTTGAATTTACTTAAGACACTTTCAGACATACAAAAAACCTTATCCTAACTGTAGGCAAAAAAAGCCAATAAAAAGAGAATCAATTGTCAAAAAAGGAAAAAAAAACGTTCTCAACTGTTTTGTCTTTGGCAATTTATATATAGAAAATTTATATTTTTGCAAAAAACTGTTTTTTCCAAAAAAAATACTGATAACACTAAAGATCATCAATAGTCACCAAACTAGTATATACTAGTAGTAGACTATTAAAGTAAATACATGAAACGAGACTAACCTTCAAGATCATGATGAATTTATAAATTCTTCCTGATGTTTTGCCTCAACTGTTGAATTCTTAACAGATTCACCTGGCAACACTGCTTATTGCTGAAGACAAGTGATGAGCACAGATAACAATAATGATGATAATACCGTAACCTAACTTGACTGTCAGCACAAATCAATCCAGTGGTTGAGTGAGAATTTGAGGAGAAAAACTATACTACGGTACCGTACCGTATACATGTAAAATAAACTGTTGGATAGGAGATTGGAAGCTCCAACAATAATAACGCGGAGTATTTGCAGTCATTTATTTGTTATAAAAGTATCATTAATTACCATACTTTACTATTGGAGTGAATATACAAGAATAGCCACCCAAATATTGAAATGAGCAATCTTCAGAAATTTTTTTACTGTAAGTATGCACATCTATTTTTGTAATAAATCATCATGCGCACATAAAAATTACAAGCTACAAGGCAATTAATAAGTAAATAACTGTTACTTTGGTTGACAAATATTGTACATCGGGGGAGCACTACACAATTCCATTAAACCATTACTTTGTCAATACAGAAGTACGTTTTCAGTAATGTAGGTAATTCAATTTCAGAGTTCATTTATTGGTAATAAGAACTCTTTATTACATTCATCATGGATCAAAGCACTGATGTTGTAAATTTAATATCATCATTATTGGATTCTGGGAAGTATAAGGAAGCACTTAGTGTACCAAATGATGATAAATATTTAAATAACTTCAAAGACAATTGTTGGGATCTCATATCTATTATAATAGATAAGATACAAGATGAAACAGTTATTATTAAACCATCATTGCAAGGAGCCTGTGAAGAATTATTGTTAATTATCACTCAGAAATGTGTGCCAGAAGAAGCTCTTTTAGAATTCATAGAACAAATTGAGCTTGCTAAGAATGATGCTCAGTTCAGTGTAATATTGACTCCCTTACAAGAACTATTGAAAAAGCTAACTATAAAGCGTGGAAGATCATTGGAATGGTGTTTAAATTCAATAAGTACATACATTGAAGTTATTCCTACTCCTGAATACCGATTGGAAGGCAAAGAATGCTTGCTATTGGATAGTGAAACAAATTTTAGACGAATAATTCGAGTGTATTCCTTGTTGCCACCATTTTATACTCCTTTTGTTGAGGAATTGTCTATAGATGGAACTAATATTAAAGCTAAAGAAATAATATCTGCATTTCTTGTTAGCTTACTGGGGAAACCTTTAATATATATTGACTTAGATCCTGAATATAGCTCAAAAAGTGAAGGAAGACATTGTATTAATACAATGATATTAGATTTATGTTTGCTTGTAAAAAATATTTTCAAGTTTTTGCCACATGTTTTGTTATGCCATAGGGAAAGTAAACAATCAAAAAAACCTAATACATCAACTGATTTAGATGAAGAAAAATCACCCTATGATCACAGAGAAAAAATTAACATGACTACACTGTCAGGGTTGTTCTATGTCACCATGTCTGGACATTTTGATGTTCCAGATAATGCAATTCCTTGTGTCTACTCTATTGAATATAAAGTAAACTCTCTTTTGTTGTGTGTAGTTCATTTATTAAGTTTTACAGAGTATGGTCCATTATCTAAAGCAATGGCTTTATGTAAAGTATTATTGAACTTTATGCCTAATAGTTGCTCATCAGCCCTACTCTCAACAACTATCCACTTTGATTTATGTAAAAGTCTTGTAAATGTTGCAATTTACTCAAATTATGAGTACATTCGTAAAACAGCTGTTAATCTCATAAGCTGTCATATAAATAAATTTGAATACAAGGGTAGATGTATGCTCATT
Source organism: Megathymus violae (assembly GCA_003671415.1). Lineage (NCBI taxonomy): Eukaryota > Metazoa > Arthropoda > Insecta > Lepidoptera > Hesperiidae > Megathymus > Megathymus violae. The sequence continues at coordinate 661,215 of PDGT01000057.1, forward strand.
AAATATGTATTGAACAATGCAAACCACTCTGGCATGATTGGATATGCTATTACATTGTACAAGAACTCTATAGATGAAGCATTCAAAGATGGTCAAATGCCTAGTTGTTTCAGTGGTGGACAGCTCAAGGAGATGGTTAAAAAGATTTGCCATCTACCACATGGCGTAGAATCTGATTTAGTTGAATTAGCTGATCAGATAATAACAGCACTTAATTTCTTAAGATATTTAATTTTAAGAGATACACAGAATGTAACTGGAATCAAAAATTGCTTAGACATGATAGAATCCGAGTATTTGGATAAATTAAGGATTGGACTCAACATGTCTAAAGCTCATTATGAAGTAAAATTAAAGGATATTGAGGAAGCTAAAACATTACCTGAAGAAAAAATTGACGTTACCATTAATGTTGGTGGTAATGTCCTAGACAAAATACCAACAAAAAATAAAAAAGAAATAATTAATTCTGCTCTTAATGCTTTTCATTTGATGCAGGGGCTAGTAGCACATTTAAGTGAATCTATTAATTTAAGTATAAAACAGAAATTGAAGGCAAATGCATAATATTAATATTTCTCATATACATGCACTTATATTTAGTCATTTTGTTCATAATTATTTTCATAAATCTCCATTGTAAATAGATAAGTAATAGTAAGTAATATTTATGTCACAGTACTATTTTGTTAACAGCCTTAAGGATTGGGCGTAGATATGTAAAACCACTCTCAATAATTCCAATAAATAATACCCAGAGAGCAATAAGGTTATACTGTCAAAATGTCAATGAAAAAATGCAAAATAAGGAAGTTCCTATGCAATCAGTTGCAACAGAACATGAAGAGCAACAATATGAGGAGAATGTGAAGAGTAAAATTTTATCAAAAGCATTAGAATTTGTGCCTAAATCTGGGTGGTCTATTGAATCGTTGAGTCAAGGTGCTCAAGCAGCTGGTTACCCTGGAATTTCTCATGGATTATTCCCAAATGGAGGAGGGGATCTTGTTCATTATTTTAATATTAAATGCAACGAGCAACTTGTCAAGCAAATGAAAGCTGTATGTATAAATTGCAAAATGTGTGACATTTGATTATTACATAATTGTTAGTAAAATATAACTATTTCATTTTTTGTGCAGTGGCCAAAATTAGATTTAAAAGAGTCAAAAATACCAGCTGATCAAATTGAAAATGCTATCATGACTCGACTGGTGATGATAGAACCATATAAGTAAGTTTTGAAATTTCATACATAATTATTTATTATACAATTTTTTATTTAATAAAACTGTGTTTTAACAAACAAATGTTAAGGATCTTAAGTATTTTGTTTTGTTACAGAAGTTCCTGGCCAAAGGCAATGGCCATTCAAGCTCTACCTAATAATGTTCCTAATTGCTTAGCTACGTTGTTGTCTTTAGTTGATGATATATGCTACCACACAGGAGATCGTAGTGTTGATGTAAGTACTATACTATGATACTAATTTAATAGTTTACCAGTATAATAATTATGTAACATGAAAGAAATCACACTTCTTATTTGTTAAGATTTTTCTCTGATATTTTGATTTATGTTATATCTATCTACATTTATTTACAAGTGTTCTAATACTGTAAACGGTAACAATTGCTAGAAGTAATATACATCACCATCAGTGTTGCCAACTCGGATTTTGAAAAAGGCGTAGGCCAGATTATAAAATTACGTAGAAATAGTAAAATTTTCATATAGAAAATACGTACATCTACGTACTATCTTCTGAAAAAATTACCCTTAGCAAACAAAAAAATCTAGGAATTACCACTTGTAGATCATTTAAAAAAGTTTGCTACTTTTAGTGTCATCCTCAAAGTATTTAAATTATTCAATTTTTATTTTCTTCTCGGTCTGCCTCCTGGTCTTACTCAGTCACATGTTTTTCACATAATCCTGAAAATAAATTATTATTTGAAAATTAAGTAAGATAAATATGTGAAGTTAATAATAAACATATAACCTGGAAACATTTGCCCTAAATGGGCTATATACGGTACGTTTTAAATTTGAGCAATGCGTCAGGGTTTAAAAACCGTAAATTTTTCAATGACACTTTGTTTTTAAAATTAATTGCGCGACGTGTTCAATGGCAAGGCGAGTGTGCGTTAGTATGAAACGGAACGTTTATTAACTTTTTTCGCGAAAGTAATGGAAATTATCCCTTTCTGTCTATTTTGCAAATTTGGACAATTTTGATAGAAAATACGTAGATTCTGGGACTAAAGTTCGTAGATTTGCAGGAAGGGCTTCAAATACGTAGATCTACTTAAAAAGACGTAGAATTGGCAACGCTGATCGTCATACTCTTGGCGTTCAGTTTTTCCATATCTGTAAACGAGCATATCGAGTTCTAGTGTCGCGCAATCGTTGTGGTCACCATCGCTCAAGCACATCTAGAACATCAGGCGGTATCAAGGCAAAAAAACGAGGGAAATAAAACAGATTGATAACAAGAGAAATATCAAACTTAGCCGAAATTTTAAACAACTTCACTAGTGACGAAGTTTGCTTCTGTTTTCTTTAAATTTGCCGACCTAATTACTTTTCCCTGCCCACATTAGAATTAATGCAGCATGCATACTGGATGGTCGTAGTAGAATAATTTCTAAACCTCAACGGTTTTAATGAGAGAACCCTGACATGTATTAGGCCAAGGTCCAAAGCACATTGATTCAGCATAATTATCCATGTCAAAATGGTGCATACCTCTCGTGTTTCTCAGGGCTACGTGATAAAGTATTTTTAGGTAGTAACAATTTTTTTGTGTCTACCTAATCTTATAACTTTTATGGTTTTATTATTATTATAGTTTAACTGGTACATACGAAGAGTTGGTCTAGCTGGTATTTACAAAGCATCGGAGTTGTTCTACTTGACGGATAATAGCCAGGATAACAGTGCTACGAGAAGTTTTGTCAAATCCCGAATAAGAGACGCTGAACTGATTCAAACCGCACTAAACATGAACCCAGTGACTGTTGCACCACAAACGTTAACAGCCGCTTTTGTTACGGTAAATAAAATATATTTAGCATGCTAATATTACCTACTTATTTTAGAGGAAGTATTTTTTATTTAACACTTTGTTGTTTGTACACCAAAACAAAATACACATACGAATGCACAAGAAAGTAATACAAACAATGGCCGGCCTTATCGCTTTAAAACGATTTCTTCCAGGCAACCCACAAAAGATTAGGACAGCACTAGAAGTAAATAGGTATAGGCGTACATGATAAACATAAATAGCGAAATATAATCAAATAACAAACATACACACATCATTGACACAGCAACGTCAAAAGGTCAAATGACAAATGAAGGAAAGGAAGAAAGAAGAAAGAATTAAGTTAGGAAGGAAGATAGTGATTCTTAAGTGATTTTTTAAAAGAAGCCAGGTTATCAGCTTTCCTTACAGCTTGTGGGAGCGCATTCCAAAGGCGAATAGCAGTCAGCTGGAAGGATTTATGATAGAAGGAGGAAGTGTGAGAAGGAGTGAGTAAGGTAAGAGTATTTGAGGAACGAAGTAAATGATTGTGGGATAAATAAAGGAATTCAAAGTTACTACGGAGATACGAAGGAGCTGACGGATTAAACAGCACCGAGTACAGGCGAAGGCGAAGGCGAATAGGGAGCCACTTGAGTTTAGAACGAAATTCGGAAACATGATCATATTTACGAAGTCCAAATATGAATCTAATACATACATTTTGGAGACGGTCAAGTTTATTAAGTTGCTCCTCATTTAGGTCGAGATAACAGATATCGGCATAGTCAAGAATCGGGAGGAGTAAGGAAGTAGCAAGAGTAATTCTAGTGGACATAGGAAGAAAATTTCTGAGCCTACGCAAGCTACCAATCGCAGCAAACAACTTCTTACTGACATCAGTAATTTGTGGCGTCCAAGATAAACTAGAATCCATAAGAATACCCAGGTTTTTTACAATTTTGGAGTATGGAATTTGGATTCCACCAAAAAATATTGTTGGCAGTACTGACCAATCGATTTTCGAAACAAGTCTCGAACTACCTATGATAATTGCTTGTGTTTTTTTAGGATTTACCTTAAGACCGAAAGATTGAGCCCACAGAGCAATTTTATCAAGATTAGAGTTCAAATCTGTAACCGCTTTAGATAGATTCTTAAGTGATACTTGTGTGTAGATTTGTAAATCGTCTGCATATAAGTGGTAGGACGAAGTAAGTATAGAACAAATCGAGTTGATGAAAATTGCAAAGAGAAGAGGAGACAACACGCCACCTTGCGATACGCCGGCAGACAATGCAGACCACGTGGAAGATAGATCTTGCACCATAACACATTGTCGGCTTCCATGCAAGTAACTATGAAACCAATCAATAGCGGTCGGAGATATGTTAAGAGAACGCAGTATCCACACAAGGATATCGTGGTTAACACTATTGAAGGCATTGCTAAAGTCTAGCAATGCCAGCACGGTAAGTTGTTTGTTCTCCATGCCATACCGAATGTCATCGGTAACTTTAAGTAAAGCAGTTGTTGTGCTGTGGCCTCGCCGAAAGCCTGATTGGAAGGGATTCAATAGATTGTGGGAATGTAGGAAGGAAGTTAATTGTAGTTGGACAAGGCGTTCTAGAATTTTTGACAAAAAAGGAAGTATTGATATTGGGCGGTAGTCAGAAGGAGAGGATGGTTTAGAGTTTTTAGGTAAGGGTATGACTTGGGCTTCTTTCCAACAGAAGGGGAATGAACCGGAAGAGATGGAAAAATTAAGGATAGAGGTAATAATGGGTAAAATTATATCTAATATAAGAAGGATCATTTTTCGGCTTACGCAGTCAGACCCGATGGCATCCGATTGAATAAATAAAATACTGCTCTTAACATCACGATCCGAAAATTGATTAAAAACAAATGGAGGATAATCAGGGGTGGGAATCATAGAAAGAGTGTTAAGTGTCGAAAATTTCATAGCCGCTGAAATGGGGCTTGACGATGAGAAATGCTGATTGAGGTAGTTCAAATCAGCTACAGAAATATAGGGCATAGAATTGTTTTGCGATTTCCCAACTCCCAAATTACGTAGGAATTTCCATACCTTGGAAGTATCTCCATCCTGAACTGAATCATGAATATGGCGTCGTTGTGAGTCCCTACACACCGTATTGCAGCGATTCCGAACTAGATTATATTTAGCACGATTTTCATCACTGGGATCAGATTTGAACTTTGATTTAGCGTTAAGTTTTTTTGTAATCAATAATCTAACTTTGTCGGTTAACCACGGAGCTGGCGGATGGCGGACACGAATGCGACGGACAGGAGCATGAACATCATAGAGTTGAATTAATAATGAATTGAAAATAGCTACCTGCTCGTCGATCGTCTTTCCACTTGAAACCGTACTCCAATCTATATTTCCAGCATCCAGGCGAAGATTTTCCACGTCTATGCCACTAAAATTACGTTGTACAATATATCTTGACTTGTTTTTGGGAGGTTTTAAATTATAAGACAAAAACAGAAGGTCGTGATAAGAGAAGGACTCGGCACTGCACTCCCCATGTTTTGCAACAAAATCAGGAGAGGAAACAAATATAAGGTCAAGTAGAGAGGGAGTGCAGCCAGGAGAAAAATGAGTAGCAGACAAAGGGAGAATTTGCATATTAGAAGCATCAATGAACGACCTGAGCCGAGCTGCTCTAGTATCAGATTTGAGTAGGCATGTGTTAAAATCACCCATAACGATGACATGATCATAGAGGGGTGCCAGATCTTCTAAGGTTTTTTCAAGAGATGGAAAGTAATTAACAGTAATAAATGGACTATAAAACACTCCAAGCAGTACTTTAGTATGGGAGAATAGGAGCTCAATGAAGAGATATTCAGCTTCGTTCTCTATATTAGAAGGGGAATGGGTTAAAATAAAATAAGGAATGTGTGAACGAAGATAAATAGCAACGCCGCCTCCACCTCGACCGGTACGATCGTTGCGAATTAGGTGAAAGCCAGGCAAGGAATAGGAAGTGGAAGGCAAGCACGGTTGAACAGCATGAATATTCTGATTATTATCAAATGTGTAAAGAAGATCGGGGTAATGTGCTGGAATGCTCTGCGCATTTATATGTACGATATTAAAATTTCTCTGAACATCAGAGAAGTTAAAGGAGGTATGCTGCTGAAACTGTCGTTACTACTACCATCGTCAGCGTCGGAAGGTAATGATAGGTAAGATAGGTCACTATCACTTTGTGCCATTGTATATATGGTTATCAATGATAAAATATACAATATAACTAGCAATAAAGATTAAAATATATATATGTATATATATAAAACTCATAATACTTCTACCAACCAGCAGTAAATAAAAAAAAAAAAACTACACTCGCGTGCATCCGAATCGACTCACCTCTACAAAATCCATAAATGGTGTAATATATTTTTAAAGAATAAAGAAAATATAGGTATATATATATATATTTTTGAAAGCTTATTTCATAGGCTTTAAAATGATACCATAATCTCAAGAATCTGCGCAATATTTTCGAATTTATTCGAATTTAATTCACAAGGTAACAAAAATTTAATTAGTGAAAAAAACAAAGGATAATTAAAATTAAATGAAAACAAAAAGTTATGATAAAATTATTAAATCAATAATTAGTGTTGCCCCCCCCCCCTAGCCTTAATAACACCTCTAAGACGGTTCCCCATCGACCTGATAACCCATACTACCAGATCTTGAGGGAGAGCCTCCCACTCCTCTTTGAGCACTGTCTTTAGCTCTACAATGTCTGCAGGCGCTGGATTTCTGGTCCGCACTCTGCGTTTTAGCTCGTCCCATATGTGTTCAATAGGATTGAGATCAGGACTGAGTGGCGGCCAGTCCATGGTCTCAAAATTGTTAAATTGGGAAATTGGTAAATTTCGTCCAGTAACTGACGTGTGATGCGTTCTGTATGGCAGCGGGCATTATCGTACATAAGAAGGAAGCCATCTCCTATGAAGCTTTCATAGGGAAAGACGTGTTCAAGGAGAACGTCTTCCACATATCGGTCTGCAGTCAGACCGCCTCCTCGGCCTCCACATATCGGTCTGCAGTCAGACCGCCTCCTCGGCCTCCACTAGGGATGAAAACAAGATCTGTTTTTCCTTCGACAGAAATGCCCGCCCACATCATACACGAACCACCGCCATAGGACACTGTTTCGGCGAAACAACATTGCGAAAATCGCTCGCTTGGACGCCGGTAGACTCGAGCTCTCCTGTTGCTGCCATGCAGACACTGCACTCGTCAGTGAACAGGACCGATCGCCATTGTTCAGCCGTCCAACCGATGTGTTCGCGAGCAAATGCAAGGCGAGCTTGTCGGTGGGCTGTAGTCAATTTGGGGCCTCTGGCAGGCCGTTTTGGAGTCAGGTTGGCATCTTTTAGACGTTTTCTAACCGTCCATTGACTGACAGCGACTCCACGAACCTCTCTCAGCCGCTGCTGTACAGCAACACCGGTGAGATGGCGATTTCTGAGACTTGTAGAGACGATAAAACGGTCGTCTCTCTCAGAAGTACGCCGCCGCCGATTGTTATCTGGCCTCCTAGAGTAAGAATTTGTCTCTTGGAACCTTCTGTATACCCTGGATACAGCAGATTGGCTCAGATTTAGTCGACGAGCGACTTCTCGCTGGCTAAAGCCCTGTTGTACTAAAAGGACAACTTGGGCGACTTCTTCTGGTCTTGTATCCATAGTGGCGGCGAACTGGTAATCGTATCTTGCGGAAATGTGTTCAGGTCAACTTCTGATAAGCGACTTATAAGGGTGCGTTGCTTACGGGGGTTTATATAGGGGGTGGCACAGCGGAACTCGTTAGTACTGCAAGCAGTAAATTTTACGCACTTACGTTCATGCCACGATATATTCCAAAGTGGTGATTGGATTAAAATGATAAATGTGTTAATTTAAAGGTAAAAGAATAGGTTTTAATAAAAGAATACCTTTTATAAACTTTTTTATTTTTTTTTTCAATATAAACACACTGTTTGTCTATTTTGTATGGGTGAGTCGATTCGATTGCACGTGAGTGTATATAAAAATCAAAAGTTGAAGTACCGTAACCGCTACCGTTACCGTAACGTAACCGTTTAAAACAGACAAAACATCTATGGTCAGCCAGATCTGTCAATGTCATTGAAATTTATGCTATGCTATGACAAAAATGTTTGATTGTAATGTGAATTATGTGAGGAATTTGTTAAAACACAGTCACATAAATTAGAATGCTTCCAAATAACAATCAAAGAATGGAAAGAAGAAGATTATAAAAAGAAAAACGATTACATGGAAACAACAAAACAAAGACGAGTTATTGAAATATAATGTTGGTGGGACATTACTTTTTGATTAATCGTCTAGTTCGTGGAAGAAGCTTGCTGCCGGCTGCTTTCGGGGGTTCCACTGCAGTTTGATGGATGGGAGATGCAATACCAGAAGCAAGGGGTATAGCTTCGAGCTCCGCCAGACTCTCCATACGATGACGCGAGCCATCCGGAGCCAGCACCTGGATACTGCCATCCCTCGACTCCAAACCGCTGTCGCGCCGCAAGGAATAGGGTGTGCCTCATTTTAGTCAAAAACTCCGACTGCGTGACTCCAGTACCCTCAAGCTTTGCTTTGGCAAACCACACGCTATCACGCACCGATTTTTGATGGAACTTCACTAAGATGGGCCTTGGCTTCGAATCAGATGGACATTCCAGTCGATGCGATCGACTTATACACTCTGTGGAGAACTCAGGCATGTTTAATTTTTCAGAGATGAGAGTGAAGGCGACCACAGATGTATTTTCACTCTTGCTCTCCGGGACACCAGCGGCAGCAACATCTTCCGACGCGAACGCATTTCCTGCCTGTCCAGCTCTCTGTCCAAGAGCTCCATTTGCCTTTGGATCAATTCCATGGAAGACAGGATGTAGCTCCGGAATGCAGCAAATTCAGCGGGCAAAGATGATGTTGTTGGTGCTGATGGGCTTCCTTTTCGCAACTCTTGCTGGAACTCATTTAATTTGGTGTTGAACATTTCCTGCATTGCAGCAAAAGAGTCCTTTAGTGACTCCATTGTCCAAACAAAGTGATGTGGTTGATATGTGGAGTGAGTTTTTCAAAAGGTTATAACGGTGAGGCTTTCCTTGTGATTTATTATAAGGATATCTTGCTGGTAGGTAGAACAATTCACTGAATCATGTAGTACATTAAAATATTCAAATTAGTAAATATAGCAAAATAAACAAAATTTCCGAAAATTATATAGATGTAACTTATTTTAACGCCTACCCACAAAAAAAAAGTATTCATATTTCAAGAATATTTTTTCATTACATGCAAGCTAAGCACAGGCCTTAATGTACCGAAATTGTTTAAAATTTAATATTAACAAATAAATTACTCTTTTCGTAGAAATAAATAGATCAGATTTCTTCAAAATCACAAAAATGTAACCGTTTACTTTTCGTTGAATCTGCCCTTCTGATACAATTGCATCTCTTAGGCTGCTGTGCTATCCCTTGTTTCGACTTAAGTTCAAAGTAGTAAACCCATGTTTCATCTCCAGTTACGATCCGCTTTAAAATTAAGATTCATTCGATTAGAATTCATGAATTTAAGATCCTCTAAATAACGGTGTCTGATACTACAGTTCAGTATACAGATATAATGTAGCAGTTTTTCGTTTACCGGACGTACAAATCCATCCTCAAGTCAAAAAAAATATTCGCTTCCATTTTAGATTAATTTCCACTGTTTCATAAATCATATTTACCAAGACACTGAAGTGACAAAACCGAATCCATTACAAAAAATACGTTCGGTGACCTTACGGTCATATGCTAGTACCTACAGATTTTTTTTTGGCAAGTACTCGGAAATTAATTTAAGGGGTATGAGATTGTGTTACACTTCTTAATTTTAGCATTATATATATTAATAAAGCACAAAGTTATTGTAAATTTGCCTGAATATCTTAATTTGGTCGTTTAACCCTTTCTGGTATATTCAACATACATGTAGGATTATATGAAAAAATGTTTTTTTTTTTTAAAAATATTAAACACGAAAAGAAAGTCCGTCCATGTCATAAAATCTCATGTCGCTTATAATAATATTCGTTTGTCATATTTCAGTATTTGTATAAATTCAATTAGAATGATCATTGCTGGTTACTCTTCCATTTACTTACTGTAAATATTATTTGTTTTGTTTCAGGCTAAAAACATGCTAGGAATAAATTCACTTAAGTGAAGTTGAAAAAAGGATTAGAAATTTTTTAATTGCCACAGTATTCTTTTGAATAAATAGTTTATTTTCAATAAGTTTTTCTTTTAAAATATACCACATTGTTTATTTATGAATTCCTTAAATCATAACGAATTCCTAACTTTTTAGATGATAATTTTATTGCCTCTTTAAAATCATTTATGCATAAACGTGGTGGAACTTTGGTGGAAATGGACCTCACATTATTTAATCCATTTAAGTAGGTAAGCGGCAGTAGGTCCACCCATGAAAAGCATTTAGTCCAAAGGAGATTAAATACGAGTAATCTTAGAGTGGAGTCTGATTTTTATATCCATTGAATTTATATAACGCTCCAAAGAAATAATTACTGCTCCAGTGACTAGTGTTTATCACTTTCGTAAATAAATAGAATTAGTAATATAAAAGTAATAAATCTTGAAATTATAAATAATTATTAAATGTCCATTTAAGACGTTGAAAAAAATCTTGAAACATTTGCGCTTCAACAATATGCATATGTTTATCATAATGCAAGTGGCCATTTTTATATTAGAGGTTGGCAGAAATGCATAAGGCCCACCTGGAAGTAAATGGTCACCGTTGTCAATGGATACATGCAATGCCATGGGAATTGCAAATATGTTGTCAATCTTAAAATATTTAAAGGTCAATTCATGTAATATGAAGTTGCTGATAATTTCATAATATTTTCTTACAACTAAATAAATAGCAATAAAACCAAGAGTGAATCACAGTACAGTCATTGTTTATTGTTATAAAATATTAACATTTTCATTTTATATAATAAATGTCTAAATACTATATAGTCATATAGGATATGTATTTTAAATAACATTGTAGATAAGGACTTATTTACTTAAGAAGTGCATTATTGGTACTTACAAGGCACTACAGAGGGCAGTACCGGATTAAGCTGATGAGAACAGAAACTATTTTGTTTTATAAAATAATTAGGAATTACAAAAAAGTATGTTATTTTACGTGAGAGAAAGAGATTGATTAATTTTAAAATAAATCGCAAGTGCAAACAACAATGGCGATTTCGTTTAAAACGAATATGCGTTTTTTTTTCAGCCAATCTTTTACTACGATAACCTCGTTTCCCTAAAGGATTGCATTTTTTTATACAAAAATATATTTTGTTTAAACACATTATTGTGACTAATTCACTCACACTTTTGTCTAACTCAAAACATGGACTAACTTGTCATAAATCATCTGAATCAATTCATTTACTAAGGTGTGCCCACATTATTATTTTGATAAAGTATTTTAAATTACACGACAATAGTAACATACTCTCATCAAGCAGGACAAATGGTTTAAGCTAACGGGCTAATACTCGGCGTTTTCAGGATTTCAAATGTAGATATCAAATTTGTTTTTAATATTTTCATTTATAATTTATACCTAGCAATCATTGCCTCAGTGTCGGTAAGGTGTCGGAACAAACAGCTTATTGAGGAGATGGAACCTGAAGTTCAATGATGAAATTCCTTGATATATTAACCAATTATTTCTTTTAACTAATATGACTTTCGTAGATACTATAATTTGCAATCAGCAAAATCAATTATTAAGTTTAAATGAGACAGTAATGATGGTACAAGTGTAAGCCGAAAAGATATCGAAATATAACTCTACTAAGTATAATAAATGTGTATCCGGATCGGAGGTTTAACTCTAAACATGGGAGTGTTAGAAATTAAATCAATAATGTTGTAACACCGAATTTCAATTTGATTTTTAAAAAATATTATAATTACCCACTTTATCGCGTTTACAAAAAAATTTATACACAGAAATGTTAGTGACAACTGGTATTTTTTTGGATACATACAAGTTTTTGTTATGAAAATCACAGTGTGTGCTTAAGAATTCTATATTATTATTTTAACCAATATACTCTTCAAAAATTTCTTTGATATATACAGGTGTCCCAGCGCGAAGTGACCGCCCGGCGTCTCTTGATTATCTGGACAAAACTATCAACAAATACCATTAAAGTACAGGTCTTATCGAATTAGTTTTTTTTTATTAGCTTTTTAATTTTTTGTAGAGAAACCTGACTTGTTGCACTATTTTCAATATATTTTTACATTTATTTTCATTCTGTTTTTTTTTATTAAGATTATTCGATAAGACCTGCACTTTAATGGTATTTGTTGATAGTTTTGTCCAGATAATCAACAGACGCCGGGCGGTCACTTCGCGCTGGGACACCCTGTGTATATATATATATATGGTATTTAGTAGACCAGTATACAAAAAATATGTTTATTTCAATATATCTATATCATCTACATAAGTAATAAGTATAATATAATATCTGCATAAGTAGATATTTGGCTTTAATCACTTGTTGACATCAGATCGCAACTCCTCCAACTTTTTAATGCAAAAGTAGCGCTTAAAACAATACAAAGAAATGAGATTTTTATTTGAAATGAATATGAACGCCAAGTTCATTCACTTTATCTTATCTGACCAAAAGGTCTTAAATATGTAATTCTCACTTTAGTTTTCTGGACTTCAGGAGGGAGGGGTCTTCACCACAGATGCTATAGTATTGGCTAAAACCTACTATTTGGTTAATCCGGCACTGACAAAGTTCAATGAATTTAATACATTATGAGGTAACAATATAGTCACTGCCCATAGAGACATAAGATATAAGATTCTGTGGTAGTGGTAACCTGTGCCAGGCTTTTTCTGCAACTGTTTGTCTAATAACAAATCTACAGATCATTTGTAAAGAATCCAGTCTTGCAAACCTGAAAACAATACAGATTTATAAATTGCTATTGTAAATTTCATTGACTTAAAAAATGGAAGAGTCTATTTGTACGTATAAACATTTACACACTCACACCTATGTACCTATATTGTATTTTTATTTTATCAACATAAGTCATAACTTGTTTGAAAATATACTAAATAATAATAACCATATCAACATAGCTAATAACCACAATTTATGCCAACATTATAAATATTTAATATTTGTTTATACAACCCCATAGCCCAGTTGGTAATGACCCTCCCTGCTGAGCAAGCGGTCCCAGGTAAAATCACCGATGGGGCACACATTTATGTGACAGATACATATTTATACTCTGGTCATGAGTGTTTGTGTTGTTATATTTGTATATGTCCATGCCACTTGCAACACAGGGAAACCTAGGGCGGGTCTGAGTCTGGTCTGGTCTTGAGTCTATAAACGTTTATTTATTTATTTATATAGATATAACCATATCAACATAGTTGATAACCATAATTATTACTATGAAATATTTTTTCATTTTATTATGTAACGGGTACTCGCGATACGTTTTTATTGTTGCCAATATTTTGACCCACTTGCAAGGAACACGATCACGTCGTGATCACGACGAAACCATATGTATATACATAAAGTGCAAAGTTTAGTGCGTGAAGATACAGTAAGTGTCGTGTATCGCGATACGGTAAATAAAAAGAAAAAGGAACTAGACGTAGGGTAGATAGATTAATCTACCACTAGCTTGTCGACAGTTTCTCCCCGCCACTGCAGTTTCACCGTGAATACAATCCTTGCAATTGGGTCGAAATATTGGCAACAAATAAAAATATATCGTGAGTACCGACTACATAATGAAATGTATAAATTCCGTGATGACATTATTTTAAAATCATATTAAATAATTTTGTTATACTATACCTATTTAAAGGCCTGGCTAGTTTAACAGGCATTTCAAACAGGTTGCACTCAACATCCACAGTTGCACAATGTTCAGATATTCGATTTGGTGGCACAAATGTTTCATTGTTCAAAGAAAAAAGTCCATTGGCATGTCGAAGCCGGGCATGCAAGGTTCGGCCCACACAGCGAAATGAGACACACAATATATGTCTAGAGTCGTAGGAGTCTCTTACGAGAAATACATTGTCATGTTGCCCAGCCAAAAGTTTTTCTGCTTCACTAGACGTTATTCCTCCCCAATACCAACCATGCCTGAAGTTAATAAATTTAATAAGTAATGCAACAAATTTATTACCAGGCATTGATGCAAATATTAAGTGACAGTCTTAAGTTATTAAACTTACTTTGACAGTTGGCAGTAAATAGCACAAGTTTCTAATGATAAGTGTTGATGATGACCACGAAGAACAGAATGATGGCCATCTGAATGTTGACACTTCACAATTCTCTCTGGTTCAGCTTTCTTATGAATGTCACCAGAAGTATTCAATCGTTTGTCTGATAATAAACATGGATCAGTGCTTTGATTATAGTCACAAATCGTCGAGTATAAACCTGCTAAATGAAATATGTTTTATAACATAGTTTAATCGCTTTTTAGAGACCCTATTGTTATGTAGAGAATTTTCCATAAACGTCGATAAAAGTAAGAAAAGTGTTTTTAATTACAACTATGAACCAGCAAAGGACCGGAATAACTTGTATTTGTCAGTGTACCCTCCTACTTGTGATGTAGGGGTCTTCAAGAAAGTAAGTAGACATATGAATTAATGCATTTAATATCATCACCATTTACCATCAGGTAGGATTGTTGTCAAGCATTTACATATTTTATGTAAAGTCACATATTATTTATAAAAACAAAAAGAGAGGTGCAGGCCCAAATACTCCAAATCCTGTTACAATAACTAATAGTTGCACTAGGGATATATATTACCAAATCTTAACCTAATAATAATAGAAATTACTTCCCGTATGAACTACTTGATAAGTCAGAGAAAAATTTGGCTTATTACAAGATTTTATAAAAATATCAAAGCATGCTAATGGAATTCACAAGTTGGTTAGCTGGTCACTCAAACAGAAAATAGGTACTTATGTATTAACTCCACCGTAGCAAAAACTTAATAGTTAGCAAGTGCAGACAATCTAAACCTAAATTGTTGGCGACAAAATATAAAATAAAACACTTTATTTGACATCAAAACACTTTAGAGATCCCAAAAACTTTATTTAAAAGCGAAGTATTTATTATGATTAAGATGGAAAATGGACCGATAAAGAATTTAAGATAGATTCAAAACTGTCTTTATTTTCTTTCAACTGATGCTGTCACCATATGAACTCTGATAAATAAGATTCCAAATGATGTCTCTCTATCCCCCTGTCTCTTATTTTTCCATTTAAAACTGCCCCATATTCTCTCAACAGTTTGTGTATGAACTCCTATATCAGGATCAATAAAATTGTATTTATGATTAACTTTAGCGTGATGAAATCCTTCTATTTTATTTGTTTGGTAACCTTTCCAACTGTCAGCATAAATTGTGCTACCATCTGCAATGTTTTCAATAATTTTATCAAGGAGGATAGAGTCAGTTCTATTTGGAACAGTGACAATAAACTAATTTTTTGTTTCTCTACATATGCCACCAAACACTCACTGTTCGGATAATATTCGACCACGATTATTTTTACGTTTAGTAAACAAGTTAGGTTAGATTAGTTAGCTTTAGATTGTCCGCACTTGCCAACTATTACATTTTTGCTGCGGTGTCGTTAACACGTAGAACCAGAAAATAATTGGTGAACCTAAAACCATAACTAGATACTTCATTACCAAAATATCTTTGCAGAGATCTGACGCTACCAGTTAAAAACAATTTGCTTTTCCAAAATTTCACAAATTTGCTTGTATTCCCTGCAGGCTTACGTTCTTGTAAAAATACACAATTAACAATATCTGAATTGGCTAAATCACGTTTGTTATCAATTGTCCGTTGTAAATGTTTACATTCCATTGGTTTCAACCACTTGCGAAGACATCCCGTCGTTAGCCATTTGCGTCGATTACAAAGTGAACACCTCTCAAAATTCTTGTTCATTGTTACTAATTACTTGTTAGGTATACGTTTTTTTTTTAATAACTCTACAAATGTTTAAGAATAATGCATGTTACTCAAACAATTAAAAGAAAAGTATAAACTATAAAAAAAACCTTTTATAAACAAAATGCTAAATTTATTTTAAACACAGATCTATACAAAATTATTAATTTTTGCTACAGGTAACATAAAATGGAAAGAATTAATATTTCATATCTGTAGACAAACAGGTACCCCATGGTTTTTTAATATCAATAGATTTATTCAAATCAATACTTTGAACTACACATATTACAGTTTGAATAATCATGATTCATTCTACTGCTGGATACAATAATAATATATTCAATTGATATAAAATACTAATGTATTCAAAACTGGCAGCGTAATATCTAATCAACAGTCGTTATTCGATGATAAGGTTGAATTATAAGGTAATAAGATCGTTTTTAACACTTTTTCAGTTTATTAGATAAAGTATATAAATATAATGCCCGATATTAGTTTACAAAAATAAATTAGACTAACATTAAAAAAAAATCGCACTTTATCTATGAATTTCTAATAACTAAGACATTTAGTGATGAAAGGGCAACTATTTTTTAATGTTATTTTTAACGACTGCGTAGCATAGCTTGTGTCATGGATATTATGTGAAGCAGTCTTTCGAGAGAATCATAATTACGCGAGTCAAAGTATTATTAAATTTGCTACACTCTGATGTCAGTAGACTAATGAGAAAGAATCCATATTCTTTTTTTTGGTAGCTATTAACGAGCTTTAGAATTATCGATAAAAGAAAATTTGTAAACGTATTAAATAATATAAAATAAAACATTCATTTTTTACGTTAAAATTAAAACAGATCACGGAGTGAATTTAGAGAAAATGATTTATAATTGATTTAATCTCACCGCAATGAAATCCACTACAAGTGGAAGTTTATTCATTATTTAAAAATGAATGTTTGTCTGTTTGTCCTTTATAGAATCGTAAACTATGCGTTTGATCATGTGATGATCTTTAGCAAAGTTGTTGTGCATGAGCCCACAAAGGTTTCTGAGTTGGTACGTCCAATTTTCGACAGATGGCTCTACTGTTTATTTTAGTTGGTGGCATACACAGAGTACATTAGTATATAATGAAAGTGGCATAGCAACGCGCAATATTACATAAAATGCGGATGATTAAAATTTGTAAATATCAAATATATATTAATTCGTGTCAAACAGTTAGAAAAGTAGAAGGAATGCATATTATAACTTGTGTGGCCTGCTTTGAGTTTATTCCGGTTGAACAATAAAAAATATATGTACATATATATCAAATATATATCCATCCGCAATAATGTACCTTTCAAATCGTAAAATATTTTTTAAACAGGCACCGTTATAGTACTATGTTGAACGAGACAATCACAACAATCGAGTATCTAGCGCGCGAACCTGCTTGTACCCTATATATAAGTTACTTTATGCTCCTTGTGCCAATTGCTGGTGGGTTCCCATTCCAATCGCTCACTATCGCTCTTTAAGTTTAGCGGTCAAACGGGGAACTAACAACACAGTTGTCAGCAGTGTTTCCAGATTGGAAAAATGAAATTACAGTGTAGACTATTTGAAACTGCAGTACTTTTATTAAAATTACAATGTTTTCTAATCCTAAAATACAGTAAATAAGAATCACATTTTAAGAACTTTTGCCTATTAAATTTAACCACTGTCACTTTTGTTTAGTTCAGGAGCTGACTCGGTTTTATAAATATTTCAATTAAAGTAATTCATCTTATTATCGTTGGGCTTGAAATTAACACAACTACTTGCATGACGTTTTATAATTTGCTGTGCTAGAATATTCCCCTTTATTGTATTTGTGATAAAGCCATTCCTTGTCTTGGTCTTTATATCGTTGATCTCACTACATTTCCTTTCATATCCGGCATTTCAAATAAGTAGTGCTAAAATATTTATACTTATATTAAAATTTTAACCGGTCACTTTCTGTACAGTAAAGATTTACGAGACAAACTACTATTAGGTTTTTATAAACTCAGTAGAACCCAAAACAATAATAGTTAGAATTTTTGTCTGTTTGTCTGCGCGTTTTTTCGCGCTAATCTCAGAAACGGCTTATCCGATTTCGCTACGGTGTTAACTAATGTATTGCTGTAAGCGTCATTTAATATTAACAATTCGTTATCGACCGCTGAGTCATATTTTCAACCCGCCAAACATCCACACTACCTTTCGGGATGAACCGACTCTCATCGTTAGCGATCTAAACGCTAAGCACACAGCATGGGGATCCAGGATCGTCAACGCTGCGGGTCATAAACTCTATGCCAACGCTGAGAGGCACGGGTATGAGGTGATTGAACCAGATGCCCCTACCCACGTCCGTGCCGTGTCCAGTCTATGTGGAGGTGCTGTATGACCTGGAGACACAGTATCTTCCCATATTGGTCATGTTTAGGTTGTAGGCAGAATGCGTTTCAATATCGCGCATGCGTCGCAGGACAGATTGGGAGTATTTTCGGCGACACTTGAAAGCGGTTAAATACCACCTGCTGCTCAACACGCCCCAGGGGTGGAGGCCGCCGCCCAGGTTTTTACCACCACAGTGCAATTTACATATGAGGCCGCCACCACCCAGAGCCGAGTAGAGCCCAGTCGTACTGAGACGCTTCCCGTCCACCTGTGGAACATGATTTTAGAAAACCGTCGTCTGCGCAAAAATTGAGCAGAAACACGCTGTCCCCTAGTCAAGCGAGACCTAAATGCGCTAGCCGAGAGGTTGACTGGCGAGATGAGGGAATACCGAGGAGCCAACTCGGAGACTCGTATCAACCAGACTGGCGAATCGGCCACTTCACTCCACCATCTCATTGCAAGGTGCCCGTTTGTTCACTCGTCAATCGGATGGATGAACGGGTAAACTCTGCGCAGTACAGAGCGGAGATTCTTGGGGAGTACTTGGAGGGGTTTTTTATATCCCACCGCGCCGCACCTGCTGTCCGCGTACACCACGAGCACTTCGGGAAGCGCGTACAGGGATTCATCAATGGCCAGACACCGTCACTAGAGGGTGTACGATTTATCGCCCTCTCTGAGACGCGGAAGGTGGCCGTGCGACTACCAAAGCATAAGACCTCAGGCATTGATGGAGTTACCAACCTGGCGATAGGTATGCTGCCCAGAAGAGTCGTGGTCACTTTGACCCGGCTCTTTAATGGTATTCTCCACACGGGCAACTTCCTGAACATCTGGAAGTTAGGGAAGGTCGTAGTTCTCCAAAGCCGGGTAAAGACAGCTGTTACCCGGTCAACTACCGTCCCATAATGTTGCTGCCGACACTGGCGAACTGGCGACATTGTACATATTAAGCTTCATTAATTATTTAAATAACAATTTTAAAAATATTTATTTTGATAACTAAATATTTTGCAATTGTAAATAATTTTATAACTCTGCATAATATTTGTTACAGAGAATATAAACATTATAGGACATTATTTAACTTATTAGACATTTTAGGAAATAATTATATTAATGATGGAACTTTAGTGACATAGTTATTATTTAAAATAATTTATGAAATTGACTTAGAGGCACGATAATAAATAAAATTCAATATTATTTAGTTTACTTTTAAAGCAACCTTGTTTTTTTTTTAACAATACATATGGTATGGTAGCTAATGAATTAAGCAGCAATATTTTCCTCAATAAACTTTGTCTATAGTTTCGACCTGAGAACCGGCTGCCGAATCTCATCTTATTCTATATATATTATATCTATGGTTGAAATAGAACTATACTTTATTGATAGAGATACTCTGTGGTTGGTGTCAAGTCTTTTTAATGTGGGTGAAAATTTGATGAACAAATTCATCAGTCAGTATTTTTCACCTATTTGTGTAATAATGAAGCATAATTGACTAAAATATAAATGATCCCGTTCTGTTTACACAGCTACAAGAACTATCAGCGATTATGGAAATAGATTGTTGTGAAATTAATAACAATACACTATAGTAATGACATTGAAGAAAATTACAAAAATGTCAACAAAAACGCAAATATCTTCGGAACTAAGCGGTAAGTCTTAAAATTGATTTTTCTTTAAGTAACAGTAAGAAAGATTTAATTTTTATATCATATATCCTAATCCTAGTCATTAACTAAACAAACGAATGTGAATGTGCTTATTATCATTATTTGTTTCTAGAGAGCATCAGTAATGTTTTAGGGAAAAATGTGAAAATATTATATAAATCTTTAATTCGTATGGAATCAAGAGGAGATAAGGTTGATAACCGAGTTTTAGTAAGTAACTGATTTTATATTAATTCATGTGATGAAGTAAAATAAAATATTTATAATTATACATGAATATAACATTTTGTATTTGACACAATATTTTTTTATGTAATCTGATATATTTATGCATCTCATCGAATAAGCATCATTTTAACAAGGTGATTAGCTTAGGCTCTGGGAGCAATTCTGGACAATAGTATGAGTCATATAGGTGTGTCTGGCTATTTTGGTGGGCTTTGTACCTACTGACTGAGAGATGCTATTTGTTGTCTTGTTACTTACACCCACAGTAACATACTTTGCAATGATAGGAGACATTAGTGAACTGAATGAACAAATTCTAATTCACAAAACTTTTTACTATTTCCAAGAATTGGGTAAAACTGATTGATTCTTTAAGTTTGTCTATTTTGCATTTTTATCAATTTAATTATGAATAATTGCACCTGTTTCAAGTTCATTATTTTAAAACAGTAGACTATACATTTCATAATTTATTGCATTGTCTAATTTAGAAAATTTTATGACATTAAATAATTTAATTTCAAAATGTACATATAAATTTAATTCACATTTTATCAGATTCGAAATGTGGTAAAAATGAAATAAGTAAGAAAATAAATATAGATTAGTATGATTAATGAAAACTTGTGTTTTGTTATAAATTGATAAGATAAACATATGTGAGATTGTTACTAAAAAGTTTGTAGATAAAGAAAAAATCACCATGATATGAACTGATCAACATAATGATTAATGTAGTTTGTTTTATTTTGTATTCTATACATTTATTAAACAGGAGTTAACTTGTCAAGTTAACTTTTTCAATGTTACAATTTGGTTTGATTTCCTGTTTTTCCACTATAAACTAGTATGGGTGCCAAATTTTTTTTTTCATTAATACCTTCTTATATAGTTCTGCTTGTTTTTTTATACTTGCCTGCTATACTCACTGCAGTTTTTCATAAACCCACATGTAATTTCCTTATTGTTATTGAATAATATCAGTTATTATGTCACAAATTTCAGGTTGTCACATCATATAGAATTTATATTACAACTACAAAAGTTCCCACCAGAGTAAGTACACCTTGTATATTTAAGTCTTAAATCACATTTAATTATACATTTGAATAAGAAATAATTCATATTAAATTTCTTAAGGGAATAACACTTTATCTTATATGTTATTTGTGTGATTTAAAAGAAAAAAAACAGGGTTGTATGATAACCAAAAATTATCAGATTATTTTCACATTATATAAATCAAAGTGTTACAAGCCCAAAATCAAATGAGTATATTACATACAGATATTTATTAACACTATTAAAAGACCACCTTATCAATGAAATGTTTATCCAAGTCTCCGCTGTATTCCTAAAGCAAAACATTGACAAATTGTACAAAGTAATAATTTTGTTATATCGTCCATACGTTTTTAAGTCTTTTCAATCACTGAAAATAATCTTTACTTGACAACCTCAAAGAAGAATAATATAAATAAGCAGTTGATAAAAATTATTACATGTGTGATATAGAATTAACAAATATATAGAAAAATTAAATAAATTTGTTTTTGTCAGATTGACAATGGATTTCACCTAATGGAAATAGAAGCATTGGAAAGCAAAAAAGCGAATCATCTCTCAATAACTCTTATCCACGAACATAAGCCAATTTCGATTCTAATAGGTAAGTCAATGATTATTTTCATTGTTTGTAAATCCATTCCGTTTGGGTGAGTAGTGACGTTGACGCTAAACAATTGATAGTTAATTTGCAATCTATCCTTGTGTTGCTCAAAACTCACGCAACAGTGACACAGTTTCCTCTTTATCTTCATTGAATAAAGAGGAAAGTGTACAGAGCAAAAAATGTTTCTCAATCTTCAAGTGAAATAGTATCATATTTATTTTTTATTTACTCAATTTTTTGTCTTCTTCAATAGCCAATAGTTTGTTAAATTTTCTTTTCTAAATTTTTCTTGAAAATGAAATATAATGCATGTAAGTGATGTGAGTGAATTGACACTTT
Organism: Megathymus violae; assembly: GCA_003671415.1. Classification (NCBI taxonomy): domain Eukaryota; kingdom Metazoa; phylum Arthropoda; class Insecta; order Lepidoptera; family Hesperiidae; genus Megathymus; species Megathymus violae. The sequence continues at coordinate 683,748 of PDGT01000057.1, forward strand.
GATAATTATATACATACTAACATTTTAGTTCTTTTTTTTTACTGATGGACAAATAATCTGTATAAAACCATAAGATTAATTTCCAACTAAGTCATTCAACTCACAAATAGTGATGTGTCATGTTAGTCTTAGGGCCATGTTAGTTTTAAGCTTAACAATTGATTAATATGTACATGAATAAAAATCAAGAAGGTCGAAAGTTATTTCAATGAGGTTGTGGTATTAACTGTCGCCATTATATATTCAAACTTAAACAATGTACTTGTTTAGAAGAAAAGTTAAAGAACAATACTGGTCTTTAGCTATTGTTATAAATATTATAATATACATATAACATTATAAATAATGTGCATTCTAAATTGGATTTCTTACATTGATTTTCCATTTCTAAGTCTACTGCTCCTCTATATGAATGTTATAAAGAGAGCATACGAATTTTTTGAGTGTGGTAAAAAAAAGTTTGTGTCTCTCCATCTCAATGCAATAATCTCAAAAACTAAAATAAAATAACAATGAGGATTTGATTTAGATTTCTATTTCTAAATGTAAAAATCAAATTTCCCGAAGAGAACTAAGAGTGGGTTAATAGTGTTATTATAATTTACAAATGTTCATAAGTAGTACAATGAAACCAATTTAAATATATCCATTCCTTTGATGGAGATACAAATGTTCATAAGTAGTACAATGAAACCAATTTAAATATATCCATTCCTTTGATGGAGATACGTTGTTGAGCTAGTTTAGTACAAAGTAATGGTAAACAAATTTCTCTTGCAATGTATTTTCAATTTAAAGTTCCTTCGTGATTATCAACTGCCTGGGTAGACTACTTTAACTACTGGGCATTCGTTAGACCGGCGAGGGTCTTCAGAGGTCATCTGAAGTGTCACTCATATTTATTGGTCATGACACGGCCCGCATTGTTTACTCGTTGATTTGATCGACCCACTTCTAGTCATTGTCAATTATAGTCGGCGGCGAATTATATTTCAGGCGAGGAAGGATCATCCGAAGGCGTTATGAATGCGATATATGCGCTGGTTGCGGCGTTTGATGACTTGTTTCCTAATGTAGCCATGGAGGACATAGTATCCAAGGTCCGTTAACTAGCAATACAATGTATACGAGTGCACGTCATACATCAATTAATTCTCCGCGCTTTATTAATTGACGGTTTAATCCTGAGAGTAATTTTTATTTGCTTAATAAGTTCGTTAGTACCACTCCATTTTTTATTGTAATTACATGCTGTTCATCCAGACAAATTAATGTTTCAATTTAGTTAAGCGTGACGTAATTTTCTAATTTCAGGTGAATTTGCCATTCCAATTGCAGCCGGTTAGCGGTACGCGGAAACATTCCACTTGTGGTGACTTTTCGAACCAGTATGCAGCGATGTGTGATTTGTGTCAAAGTCCTTTTAGGTGAGCAATAGGCGAAATTCATGTTAATTACTATTATTAATGTTTATGGAATTATGGAAATATTGAATCGTTTGAATTTATTGTAATCATTTTTACAGACCTGAAGTTGCGTGGGATATCGATACGATCTATTTGGCGCATGATATCAGAATGTTACATTTGAAAGACTTTGACCATCTCGATCAAAGGTGATTTTTAAGTATCGCTTTATTATATCTAACATTTTGTTTCAATGACATCGGAACGCCGCTTCTGCATATTAATTTTGTGATAACAGTTAACTAATACCTACATTTAATCACATCACACTTTTTTCTGCTACGTGTCAGTTTTAAATGTCACTCGGAACAGTTAACTTTACTACTGTAATAAAAAATGCTTGGGAATATTTAGTGTCCTCAATTTTTTCGTCATATAAAAATATTACTTAATAGTCATTAATAATTTTAATTGCCTAATACAAACTGACCTGTTTGCTAACATCGATGCCGTCTGATTCGGTAAATTAATTGCAATTTACACACGATAAAAAGAAATCTATATGTGATTTGTTAACTCGATACACTTCACTACATGTACAAGTGAACGGTCTTTATACAAACGGATTCTATCACGTACGATATAATCAAAGTGCATAACATAACACATGCAACATACACCGGTACAATACGTAATGTTTCATTGTTAGAATGTATACTTTATCAACATGGAACTTATCACCGTGGAGAAGTCAAGAAATTAGAAAAAAAAAACAGTTATTGAATTATAATGCGCATTTTTGTTAGTTCCTAAGCAAAAACACAATCAATAATTATGGACGTCTTTTTTGAAACTAATAAAAAAATTGTATCTTTTGTCCAGGGATCTGATTCCGTTGTTGATTGCGTTACAACACAACACGTGGTTCACTGGTGTGTGCGGGGACGGTGTGCGGGCGGGGGGCGAGGCATGGGAGGCGCTGTCCCGCGTACTGCGTTGCGCTGCTCCGCCGCCGCAGCGGCTCAGCTGGCGCGGCGCGGCCTTGCGGCACGACCATGCGGCGCGGCTCGGGCATGCGCTCGCGAGGGCAAGGACTCCACCTGCTATGCATACTATCGATTTTTCGCAGAACCATATTGAGGATAAAGGTCTGTTTTGAAATTTCCATTCCGTGTTGGCCACATCCATCATTGTTATTTACAAATATTATATAATTCCAGGTGCAATCAGCATATTAACAGGACTTGCAAATAATCCTGACGGGCTGAGGCACATTGCGCTCTCTCAATGCGGCCTGACGGGCAAGACCGTGTCGCACTTGGCCGCCATGCTTAACGACAACCCAGCACACCTTTCCACACTCACACATCTGGACCTCTCGCATAATAATCTCAAGGATGACGTGCACGTGAGTGTATACGTTTACAAGTTATCTGTAGCAGGACGTTACTGGAATTTGATTTCAGAACTACCCTCAAGCCATGACTGATAAATCCATTATAATTTAATATATATCAATGGATTATGTTAATGTTATTATCAATGGTTATGGAATGTTCGCGATTAACAACTATTTATTATACATATACAGTTGATATATTTTATAGCCTATGTCCATCCTTATTAATGTACCTTTCAAAAGGTACAAATTTTCAAAGCGATGCCGTAGATTAGATCCCGGAATTTATCCTCAGCATACACAAACTCACTTAATTCGCACTCTCGCTTTATCATATTTATTTACGTCAAATGTTTTTATATTATTCGGTTGCATAATTATACTGCCATTTAGCAGCAGTTTCATCTCGTCCTTCTTGATCAACTTGCTTTTTCACAAGCGTAGACTAAAATATAATACCCTGATTAATGAATTGTGCAATAAAACTTAGTTTAATGCCCATTTTGTTTTATTTTGAACCCAATTTTCAATGTTAGTAATATTTTTTGTTTCAGAATCTATACAATTTTCTCGCGCAACCCAACGTACTGACGCATTTGAACTTGACAAATACGGAAACTACCTTAGAAAATGTAAGTAAAGTACTTATTAATTAGAGTTGAAGTAATGGACTCGTTTAATATAGGCTAAAATGTAAATAAGTTCATTCTGTTTATAAGCTCATGTTCTATGTGCGGTAAAATAAATGATGGCCGTTGACCTCTGCAGCTTGTACCAAATGGATCACAGGATGTGTGATACGGTATCTTTATTAAAGATCTCGATAGCGTCATTGTTATAGTCTAAATCTAAATTTAGCTCATTGTTAAGTTCATTAAGTATCACACACACTTTATTGTGTAGTTACGTGTGTATAGTTGTGGTCGTGGTGTGTCTGTGTTTAAATTAAGACATTAAAGTTACATTAATAAATAGTAAAAAATCGGTAATTAAAGAAATACATTGATTCATTACAAGAAAGTAATATAATAATTTACCCCCGATAAATTTAACGTATACAATTTATTCAAAGTATTTATTTATTAAAAATATACATACAATATGTAAATAAACATTAAATGATATTTAACGTTCACATACTTGAGTAGTGGATGGCATGTTCGTACGCAAATATTGACCTGAGACTGAATATTTACCTGTCACCTAAATGTATGTCCCGGAAGGAAATCAAACCCGGGACCCCTCGCTCGGCGGGCAGGGTCAATACTGATCTACAGGATCGTCATACAGTGCCCTTTAATTGCATTATTTATATGAAGATTTAATCTACAATTGAGACTTACGCAGCATGCATTCAACTATAAGAAGATACAGGTTCGCGACCAATGCTATGAATGATACATTAAAAATATTTAATAATAATCAAAGTGGAACAAAACTGTAACTCTCAAACTTGCACGTATTTAGGACTTTGTAAACATTTTATTTTATTAGTTGATAGCGTAATCTATCTGATTGTATCTTATCTATCTTTCATATTTATTTACGAAGTTTACACTATAAACTCACATGCGCTGAAGATGGGCTGGGATACATTAATATCTCAGTATACACGTTTTTTTTTTTTCATAAGCCTCCTACGTCTTTATTATTCAGGAAAAAATATATAGTTTGATTTATTCGCATCTTTTAGTACATAACTCCGAAAATAGATAATATTTGGTCGTCTTGGTGTTGAGAGTTTATTATTCAACAGAATAACATGCCATTATGGCGCTACCGAGTTCACTCGTTATTTTGAACATATTATCAACATATTCACGTCATGTACGGATATGCAATATAGATGATTACGTAGGTACTAGATACTTTAAAAATAAGTGAAGATCGAATGACTGTTGTGTCGCGACCCAGATGTGGGGTGCGTTGCTGCGCGGGTGCGCGGCGCGGCTGCGTGCGTTGTTGGTGGCACGCAACCCGTGGGCCACGGCGAGACGTCCGCGTGACCCGCCGCCTTCCTTCCGACAATTCTTCACTGCCGCGCTGGCGATCACCGACCTCGACTTCTCCTACTGCAAGATGCCCCCCGACGCCCTCAAGTACGTTACTCAACATGTTGGGCATGTCTGTCTAAACACACATTTGTGTTTCCAACTTACGATGAAAAATATAAGAAATTTCTAAATATAATTCATTATAACGCTGTTATAAGGTGCGAAGAAACAACCGCATTATAAGGAAAATTGTGTTATACCGAGGGGCGTAGCAGCGGGAAATTTATTTATAAATATTATCTATCTACATATGAAATAAAACATTTATTGTATTAAAATCAAGAAGCATAGTTAGGAATTAAAATTGAATGGACATAGTTATATATTTTAATGACAATAATATTATTGTAAAATAAAAATAACATACATAATATAAATTATTACGTACATAAATAATGCATGAAAAAATAAACCATCTCGATCTACAGCAATATACTACTAGATACCTCTGTTTCGATATATTTTTTTTAGATACCTTTTTCTTATGTTGCTTGTCAAACAGGATCCGTTGTTATGTTTGTTATCTCGTAAAGTAATAAACAAATACATGTTAATGGTATTGGCGTCTCCCCAGGAGTCTATTGCTGGGACTTGCGTGCAACGAGAGCGCAGCGGGCGTCAAACTGAGCCTGGCGGGCGCGCTCGCGTCCTCGCAGGCGGCGCACGTGCTCGAGTCATGCGTACATGGCGTGCGTTGTCTAAACTCGCTCGACCTCTCCGACAACAGTGAGCATACCACACGTTATTAGTTTCTGGATGTTATCTATATATGCATAAGTGACGAGAAAAATAAGTGCTCCTCCTCTGCTCCTCTGTTTGTCAACCGATTAACTTTATTTTTTTTTGTTTGATTATTTTGTTGTTCTTTCGAAGGGGAGTTTAGTATCATCAACAAAAATTAAATTTTTTTTAACTAAAATAAATAAATAACTTTCTACTCTGTCGGTCAACCGATATTCTTTTTTTTGTTTTTTTTTTTTTTGGTGGCTGTTGACGAGCATTAGTGTTACCAACAACAAAAAATTGGAAACAAAACGTTATTTAATGACTATGATTCAATTTCGATTACTGAGCTGAAAAAATAGGTGCCCAAAATTCAATACATACAAATCTAATAATAGGATGAATAATCACCAATACATTTTTTAGGTATGGAATTGGAGTTATCCGGAATAGTGAGAGCGATTGGGAAGAATCATTCTATTACACACCTGTCATTGAGTAAACTATCGGGAAAGAGGGCGTACGCACCACCGTTAATACAGGTCAGATACTATGGTCACATCTATTCAGCCATCCGGTGTAGTTATTTATATGGTATTGAAGCTTGCCTTTACTGAACCTTTAATTTTTCTAAGTTAATTACATACTAGAAATTATCGGGTGAAAATACGAAATAATTATGTTCATTCATATTCTTTATTATATAAATGATTAGTCGACTTTACTACTCTTGGTCTGCTTCACCTAATATAATATAAATTGAGATGGTAAAATCTGCATCGAATTTACTAAGTTATTTAAAAGTGTTAACAACAGCATTAGACTAAGAAAAATATGACTTGTATTCATAATATGTGTATATTGAATAACATAAAGAAATTTAAACAGTAATGGTGCAGAATTAATTAATCCATTGACTGCCAGCTACGAGATATCTCGTATTAAGCGTGTGTATCAAAACTGCCAGCTACGAGATATCTCGTAGTGCGTGCTGCAATTTTAGATTAATTACAAATGGCCATTTCAGTTAAAAATATTTTAAAAAGGTGAATGAAAAATTTATATGGAGTAAAAAAACGTATTAATTTTCAGTTTTTATTATAAAAAGTTAGAACTTATACTATTAGATTATTACATAAAATTTTATTTATATAAATTTATGAATAATAAAATAAAAGCTTGGCACCCAGGGCAAGACGCTCTAAATATGTCTGGCAATCAATGGGTTAATACGTACATTTGTTATTCACAGGCATTAGTTCACGTACTACAGGAACCGGACACGGCTTTAACTTCTTTGGATCTTAGTGACTGTAAACTTAAGGTATGTTGATTTTATTGGCATCATTTTAAATTGTATTGTAACAAATAACTATGTAGTCATTACTGACAACACAAATATGAATATGTTTATAAGTAAAGACTTATATTTTTTCTTTATAGTATCAAGGGCCAGTTAACGAGCACTTCAATATAATATATGACCACTATTGTCTGTGGACCAGAGCAATAATAGAGGTTGCCCATCATTATAACTCTGGTTCTGGTGCATAACTTTTAAGTGTTTGTATGGGAATTCTATGATGCTAATTTTTATCTCTCTGCCGGAGTGCGATAAACTTAGACATTACGTACGGGTTTTCATGCGGTTATTAACACTTATTATTACAAATTATTTTTACCGGTATTTAATGTGATTCTCGTGAAAGATTTAGATGTATGTGGTAAACATGAAAATTATCAAAAAAAAATCGGTAGCTATAACATTGTTAACTTAAAGTCGAGTGAACGTAATTACGAGTTACTTGTTACTATGCAAGTAACAAAACGGCACGGTGCGCCACTGACTAAATGCGGATTGACAGACTTCACATACCTTTGAAAACATTATGGAGAACAGGTGTGCAGGTCCCCTTACTTTGTTTTTAATATGCTGCTCGAGTGACCGACTTTCAAACTACTAGGCTACCATTGCTACTAGTGACACTAAATATCTGAGTATGGCATACCAGGCGGATTTGTACGGATTGCTGAACGCGTTGGGCGGTGCGCGTCGGTTGCGCACGTTGGACGTGGGTGGCAACCTAGCGGGGGACGCAGGCGCGCGATTACTGGCCAAGGCGCTGCAGTGCAACTGCACTTTGCACACCCTGTACATTGATAGGAATGCGTTCAGTTTACAAGGTGAGTGTATTTGTTGTTGTTTCGATAGCTTATTGGAAGAATGTAGATAAACATGAAATTTTTCTGTCACATAAGTGTCTGCCCCGACCAGGAATGGAATCCGGGACCCCTCGCTCGGCTAGCTTGTTCACTAGCAACTGGGACACGGGGTCGTAAATAATTATTGAGAATTCAAAAATTAGAAATGTTGAGATATGTTGTAGGAGGACCTTCTAGAGAGTTTTAGAAAATTTTGTATAATTTGAAATCATGGATATAAATGTCTATTTCATATTTCAATATATACGTTTTAGAATTAAGTCTACAATAGTGTTGCTTATTTTAATTGTCTGCACGTGTATAACCGTAAGGATTACGGCATTTCCTACACGTTGCTGAGCAGTTGCGCTGAGACTAAAGCGACGTGCACACGTGCATCACAAACACGGATTCACGTTAAGTTGGTTTGGTGCTAAGCCTGGGCAGTTTACAAGTAAATTTAATGATGTCTCATATTTGGTAAGGTGGACAAGGAGTTATCAACAAGTGCAAGTCTTGGTAAACAAGATCTTATTAAAGTAAGGTGAGGAATTTCGTTGTCGCTATTATCATTTGATAGTAAATAAATCTTTATTAGATATTCATCTTGTAGAAGAGTGCTGACAATTACAATTATCCCCACGCCAGACAGACATTTAGCCATTCCGCAACACAGTAAAATACACAGTTCCACAGTAAAAGTAAACGTTAGCATTGGTAAAGCAGCCTTATACTCTGCCATAAACTGATAAATAATAAATAATTAAGTATTTACACATTCACACCTCCCCACCAGAATTCCCTGCGTCATGCACATACCCAAAAACAAATATTTATCTGTCTCATGTTTGCCTCGGCCGGAAATCGAACAATGGACCCCTCGGCAGTTAGCGTCACATCCATCGGACTACAAGGTCGAAAATAACACGGTGGTGGGTGTCGTTGGGCAGGTCTGACGGATATCGCGACGGCGCTGCGGCGTTCGGTGAGTGTGCGGCGAGTAGAGTTCCCCGGCTGCGACGCGGCGGCTGGCGGTCGCGCCGCCTCTGAACGGGTTGCCACGCTATGGCG